>CAIGQZ010000379.1:20062904-20105573 GCA_903798205.1 Danio tinwini
TATCCTATCCTATCCTATCCTATCCTATCCTATCCTATCCTATCCTATCCTATCCTATCCTAACCACTGAGCCACTGTACCGCCCATTAGGGATGCTCCGACTGATCAGCCCGAAATCGGTATCGGCCGATAATCACATTTCATGACTCAATCAGTACTCTCCAATTTGGCCGATTTCAAGAACCGATCGCAAGTGTTTGTTTATGAGTTTACAAGCAGAGGAAGAGGCACGTGCACACTTGTATATTAGCCTATACATCAGCAGCACCAATACACGTGAGGGGGTAAATGATGCGCGGGGGTATGAGCAATCGCTGAGCTCACGCCACAACAGCTAAATAAAATATAGACATATGTGGTGCGACTTGTGTTTATACTGTTTATTGGCACAACTTGTGTGATGATGGTCTCTTTGCTGCAGCCATAGGATATGCAGTGTTTTGAGCTGTTGTGATGTGAGCAGAGCGATCGTTCCTATCTAGTGTCCAACCTCTCCCAGGTGAGAGGAGAGTGAGTGAGCAAGAGAACAAATTGAGAGAGGCACAGTGATGTTCTAAGCCAGGGGTCACCAATCTCGGTCCTGGAGGGCCGTAGTCCCTGCAGGGTTTAGCTCCAACTTGCCTCAACACACCTGCCTGGATATTTCAAGTATACCTAGTAAGACCTTGATTAGCTTGTTCAGGTGTGTTTGATTAAGGTTGGAACTAAAATCTGCACCGGCCCTCCAGAAACAAGTTTGGTGACCCCTGATCTAAGCATTACATTAGTTAGGTTAACTTCTTATGCATCAAAAATGCGCTCCAAACTTTTTCTTCATTGAGACATGTTGAATTCTTCTTCCATCACTTGCAATGTTTCTAAATTGCATTGTAAATTATTTCTTACCAATTTTTTTAACTGCTTTATCAATTATTTTCTCTAAAGCTACTTCTGACCACACTAAATGGTTTTAATAAACGTGTTTAAGGGATTATATGCAGTATCCTTCATTTATTCTCTTAGGTAAGGAGGTAAAACTAGGTAAACTTAGGTAAAACTCCACTTAAGTATGATACTTAAACGGAAAATGTGTTTTATGCATTACTACCAGCATCAGAATCTGTACTCTGTATCTGCCGATCACTATGACAAGGAATCGTTATTCGGTAATGGCTGCAAAAATCCTGATCGGATGCTCCCTACCGCCCATATATATTTTGCAGCCGATACATATATTAATATATAATATATACTATAATATTAAAGAGCACCTATGGTAAAAAAAAAATCTACTTTTCAAGCTGTTTGGACAGACATATATGTATGTATGGTGTATAGACCGTCATATTGGGGTGATTTAAACACACCCAGTGCTTCTTTTTCAATTTAACAACATAAAAACGGTGGACCAATTGTCCACCCGCCCACCGAATTGATTGACAACTGCGTATTACCATGTCTCCGTAGTAACATGTATAATCATATCAACCAGACACAGGACCAGGACGTGCGCACACTAAGCAACCATAAATAAAAGTCTGTTCAGTTTGCTAGGATCATCAATCATCATCAAATGTGAGTTTTACAAGTTTAAAATGTTTTAAAACAGTGCATGTGTGTATTGAATTACAGTGATTTACTTCAGATTTACTTCATCAACACAGCCGCGTGTCAGAACAATTATAAAAGACGCTTCAATCCCGGTTTGTGGACATTAAGTCAGGTTTATTTTGTACATTAACAAAACAGATATCCATACAGCAGTGGATATTAACCTGTATCCTGTCACATTTGCGTGCAAAAACAGTGCAAAGCTAAACGCGCGCTGTCTGTGTGTGTGCCTGTCAGCGCTGTGTGTGTGTGTGTGTGCGTGAACTTTGTAACAACATTGTGTGTGACTCATCCTTGCAACTCCACAACATGGATCAAATACTCATTGGTAAGATTATTACTGTAGTTTTTCCTCACAAACGTTACGTGAGATCTTATTCCTTCGTGTTTGTCTGTTGTCTGACGCAGCTGAGGGAGCCGCTGCCAAGCACGTGGAAACGGTGGGCATGAAGGACTAGCCTTAAAGGCGCAGTACACAAAAACTGCTAGCTGATGCTAAATGCTACAAAATAGAAACGTATGACAGATATAAAAAAAAAATCTGATGGGTGTTTTGAGATGAAACTTTACAGACACATTCTGGAGACACAAAATACTTTTATTATAAATCTGGAAAAAGTGGTAACCTAGGTGCCCTTCAATGTTTGCATTCTTAAATTCTTTACTGCTTTTAATCTCACACACTTCATTTGTTTGGTAAACTGAATAGCCAATCAGAGTTCCTTCTGTCTCTCTGAACTGCCTGTGATGCAGATCTACATGTATGCCACTTCAACAATTGGCCAAAACCAAAATAGACCAATTGTCATTCATACTGTAGCTTAGCATTCTGAATCAACTTTTTTTCTTCTTCTACAAGCCACTAAAGAATAATTTGAAGAATAATTGTAACCAAGCTATTTTGGAGACTATATTGACTTCCAGTGTGAAAGGATTCATCTTTTAAAGATCCCCAGAAAAAAGAAGGTCATCCAAGTTTGGAATATCTTAGGGTGAGTTCATGGTGACAGGCCTTTTTTTTGTCTAACTTATCCCTGTACCATGTTACAAAATTAATAACATGCATTAATTCATTTTCCTTTGGCTTAATCCCTTATTTATCAGGGGTCGGTACAGCAGAGTGAACCACCAACTATTACAGTATATGTTTTACGAAGTGGATGCCCTTCCAGCTGCAACCCACTGAGAAACATTCACTCATACATTTACACACATTCATACACTACGGCCAATTTTGCTTACCCAATTCACCTATATCGCATGTCTTTGGACTGTGGGGGAAACCGGAGAACCCAGAGGAAACCCACCGAACACGGGAAAACATACAAACTTCACACAGAAATGCCCAGTCGGGACTCAAACCAGTGACCTTGTTGCTGAGAGGCGACAGTGCTAACCACTGCGCCAACGTGCCACCCAAAATTAATAACACTATACCCTAGTAACATTTAGCATGCAGCACATAGAAATACAAGATTTCATATTGCTATTATGAACCCAGTTATACAAAAATTTGCATAAAAGAAAACTCACCCCCAATGTTGTTTGTATCATCATATATGCCAATAAAAGCCTCCTGCTGGAAAAACAAAAAAGACATATTACAGGGTTTCTGCAGGTTTCACCAAGTCAAAATTCTGACTTTTTAAGACCATTATGAATTACATTTCAGACAGGACTAAACGCTAAGGATTTTTACTAAATTCCCGGTTGGGCCAGCAAAAAAGATTTTTACTTGTCCCACAAAAATAATAATAATAATAATTAAAATGTATTATTTCTTTGCCACATATTTTAAACAATGTGTCAAAACAGGCAACCCCTAGTTGTATACATACACATTTATTTTTAACATAACCTTTAAAAATATCAATAAATGTAACAAACATTAAAGACTATAATAAATTAAATGTACAACAGCCTGTCCAGGTCAGTGTCCTCACATTACATGGTCTATAAATACATGAAGACTTTTTAAACAAACGTTATTGTAAGGAAGATCATTAAACCATATTGGTAAATAGAATGTTAAATTAAATTAAATGTTATATTGGGATGGATTGTTGGTGATTGGATTGGGCGACTTTACATATAGGAAAATTAAGACCCATTAAAATAATGATTTAAAACCTACAACCCAATATTTCAGTAAATTTAAGACTTTTTAGGACCTAACATGTAGTTGTTAAAATTTAGGACATTTTTAAAAAAGTTTAAGACCCTGCAGAAATCCTGTATTAAAAACTTAAGTGATTAATGCAAAAAATAGTGGTTCTTTCAGAGACATTACAATATACTAAGTTGACTAATTTAATAATCGGAAAACCTCTCTTATTATCATTGTTTAACCTTTTCTGAAAACCATTATCCATTTTTCATGAGTAATTTGAAATAGAAATCTTTCAATAAATAGGTCAATAAAAAGGCTTATGACAATATCAAATTTTCTTGTTACGATTAATTGCTAAAGGTATACTTGTATAACCTGAAAAAGTTACTTATGTATAGCAAAAAAACAATAAGTGTTTTATTGGTTTATTGTATATACATGTTCACAGTAAACAAATATCTCAACTAAACTAAATAGCAAATGGAAGTACAATTTCCAATAGTCTTGTTAACTAAAGGTTAACTATGTTTATATACTGTATAATAACTTTTATTGTAACAAGTTATTATATAAACAGAACATGGATGATTGTAATTTTAACTTAATTTGACTGTAATGCAATAAAGTGCACCTTTTATAAAGCTGCTTTGAAATAATAATTATTGTAAAAAGCACTATACAAATAAACTTGAATTGAACTGAATAAATGTAGTAGGACAGTAAGGTATTTTTTATTTAATGCCATGTCAGCAACCAAGGATATTTTCATGGCAAGAACATTTCAATAATAAATATAAAATTAAAAACAAATAAATACGTAAATTAAATAGGATTTTTAGTGTTAATACATGATAAAAAAATCTAACATTTTTCCTGGTGTCACTTTGTTAAAAATGTCCTTAAGAGAGTTTATTTCATAAAAAAAGCCTTTTGGAATCATTAAAAGTAGGACAGTCCAGTAAAATGTGTTTTATAGTAAGAGGAATTGTGCAGTACAAATATTGATTAGGGTCTTCACCTTAACCAAGCATGGGTTATTTTTTTATATACAATAAGACATCTAGTAAAAATCTTAAAAAGTTTTAAAATTCTGTTTGGTATTTCAGGTTGTATTTCATACAGTTTATTATTTTCAGTGCATCCTGTAGTAGGAGAGATAAACCGACGAAAAGGTTAATGTTTGAACTATTAAGCTAACCAACTAAGTCTCCAAACATTTAGCTCTGTTATGAACTCCACTGCACATACAATGTTGATATTCTTAATCTTAATCTTATTCTTGATAAGCACACTAAAAAATTCTAATAATAATTAATTATTTACTGTATTTTGATATCACACTGTGCATGTTCATTATCACAATACATTGCATTATTGAATATCATCACATGTCTAGTAGTCCAAATATTTATATTCTGAATGATAGTGTTTGCAACGTGAGCATCTCCCAAAATGGCATAATGAATGATGGTACATATGGATGCTAATAGTAGCGCTGGGCAATTTGGCCTAAAAAAAATCTTAATTAATTGAATATTTTAACTTGGTTTTGATTAATGAACAATTATTTTATTTATTCTTTTTATTTTTTACCCTCAAAGTTCACTGACAGGTTTTGTACAGTAAATATGCTCACATATTACAAGTGAGAGATTTTGAAATGAAGGGTGCATTACTTGATTTTAAAATAATTGAAGGAAACACACACTATCTACAATCTATTATTATTCATTGAACAACAGAAATTAAGCCCTCACTACCTAAATAACTTGCACTTTTGGAAACCAAATAAATAATTTTCGATGTTTTTCATACTAAAAGTAGAAAATAAGCAGCATCTCTTCTAAATAAAATAACTCTTGTACATCCTGTAAATAATATTTTAAACAGCCCATTTCTCGCATCTTCTGTAAGCAAATATTTTAATATAAATAATCATTTTAATCTAATGGAAAATAAGCCATCTCAAGACATCTCTGGCACAGCTTCCAATCATCATCAGTGTAGTGCAAAGTAAGGCTCAAGAATAGGTCCATCACCCTACTTGACCAGAGATCAGATGTGGCTGCAAAGTGGCTGCAGAAGTATAAATCAGCTTCAGCGTTTAACAGAGCTGGGTCACATGACTCCACAAAAATCATCCTGGAAAAATTTGATTGATTATAGGTTCTGAATGTCAATTTCAATTACTTTTTGATTAATCACCCTGCCCTAGCTGAGAGTAATGCTTAAGATTGGATGTTCATGAGGAATATGCAATAGCAGAAATTACTGTATTAAATGTAGAGATTACCAGAAATAGAGGTTGGTTGAGTCGATTCGGTGGGGGCGTGTCATCTCAGCCGCCACTCAGGGCATGTGATACCTGTCGATATTTCTTCACTGCCTCTGAACGGTGTGGTCAGCAATGACTTCGGACGTCCCGGCGGACAACTCACCCACCTTGAGGGAAAAATTATTGCATGAATGGATGGGTAAATCACTCTGAGGGAAAACTGTATAGATAAATGATAGATAAATGGTGGAATTGACAACGTGGATGGATATTTAAATGTATTAATATGTATAAATAACACTGCCAATTGAAGACCATAAGGCAGAGGGGGTGATGTGAGAAGTGGGGGTGAGAAAGAAAGAAAGAGACAGGCTGAATCAATACAATGGAACAAAGTTGATCTTTCTGGATGACTTCTTTTCCATGACCATGACACACAAGTCAAGACTGAAAGATTTTAAAGCGAACTCACTGAGACAAAGAATGGCCACATCAACTCAGAAGATAGATATTCAGGCCTTGCTATAACATTAAAATTTACTATTATTATGAAGGATTAACAATTTATAAATTAATCAGTAGCATGGACAAAACATAACATTAAAGGACTTTCAGACCTGGTTTGATAAATAATATTATTATTACTAACACACATTTTTCTGTATTTGTCAGCTAAGAATTAATTTGTTTTGAAAATTAATGATAGCCTAGTACAAACCCTACCAATTAGATGCAATACTAAATGTAAACATGAATATTTTAGCTGAATTTATAGTGCTACTCAAATCGGCATGTTCTAAATAAGTATTATCTCATTCAGTATTACTCAATAATATTACATTTTGAATATTTAAATTGAAAATGATTTACGTACAGGAAACATATCTCATACATAATAGCAAATAAACAATTAAATAAATATAAAAATGCGTTAAAACATAGGTATGTGTTCTTTACTGTAAACATTTTGTGCCATAATTGTGGCAACAGTACATGAAAATACTTTTATAACTATTACCAACATCATAAATCATTATATAGACATCACACTTTGCTTTCTCATCGAGTAAATCTGGCATATTTTCACTCAGAGACGTACCAGCAACTTCTGTCACCTCAGGAAGGCGGTTGTTTTGTCTGTATGAAATTATTATAAATTCAGAAAGTAGCTATTATTTGACTATTACTTAAGTATTTCTGACTCGCATAAAACCCACAGTCCACCTTTGGGTAACAAATAAGCGACATTCACAAGACCTTCATCCAAATGCAGCAAGCAAACCAAAACATTAAAAGTCCTCACCTGCTCTCGTAGTTTCCTGCGCGGCTTTACATTAACGTGTAATAAAGGCAAATACAATATACAGAAGGCGCGCGCCGAAAACTTTAACAGAAAGAGAGAAAAGAGACGCTAAACTGCACGAGTGCCCGCTGCGGCTTGCGTTTGCCATGACGTCAACATGAGGTTTTACCTATCCAAACTACAAACAGAGGGACCTCCAACTCACTTCCCTGTTAGAACTCCGCTGATTTCATATTCTTATGGATTCACTGACAGTGGAAAAAGCGTCCGTTTCTTAAGCATAAGTTTAGGTTTTATATCTGAGATGGTCGCTGCGATGCAGGTGCTATTGGAGGTGGATTTGGAGAGCTTGGACGCCTGAATTACGCGTGATTCTGAAATAGTTTTGGACTGCAATTGCGCACTGGTTCGGTTATCGGTGAAAAACAATGGATTCTTGGGTAATAGTGCGCGTGACACTTTTCGGAATGATGCTGCTGGGACTTCTGACACCGACGCAAAGTAAAGGGGTGAGTTTATTGAAGGATTGCGTCCTCAAAAAAAGCTTCATTCCTTGTCACTTTATTAATATCTGGATATATAGATCATTTAAAAGAAGAACTCTCTGAAGTAAAGACTGACTTAGTTCTTTCATAACTCCATTGAGTTATGAAACGCTGATTATTAATTTTGGTCGTTGACAATAAAAACAACGAGACCAAAATAGCTATAGTATCATATTCTTGGAAACTGTGTGAGGGAATATCTTTATGTGACAGTAAACACTTTTTCAAATAACATTTCATTAACAAATGTGGTCAGAGTTGATTATAAGGACGATAGCATTTCGTTTACCTCAGACAGTAACCATAGCAACGGGGCAGGCTGCTAGTGATAGTAATGCTCCTATTGGTGGGAAATCTCCTAGTTATTAATTAATATGTGTTCACTAATCTAAAGTGTTATTAAAATCCTACTGAAAAGATTCTATTGTCATTATAATGGCTCCCTTTGACTCTAATATGATGTAATGTGTGATGTCAAAGCTCCAGTCATATCAAACCGAGGCACAGTGCATTTATGTTACAGTATTTAATCAAGGGGTTAATGTTTTAAGACTTCCCAGTTTACCTCATATTTTGTCAGACAATGCTTTGGTCAGTAGCCCTTTATTAAAGTGCAGCCAGTGTAGGCAAAAGTGTCAGTCATCTTGCACCAGATGCCATCATACTGGCATCTTTTAAGAAAACTTCACAGGCATTAACTAACTATTTGTGCCAAATAAAAAAACATAACATTAAAAAGACAACTAAAAAATTAATATTATTAACATTGATCATGATTGATTGATTGATTTAAATGGGATATTATACTTTTTATATCAACATTTTATTGTTGCTTCGAATTTGAATGATCACAAAAAATAATGTAGACGAACAATCAGCATTCCTCTGTAAGTATGAAAAGAAAATACATCGACTAATCAAGTACAGGAATACAGGGAATTTTAAAAAGCCTGTTAAATTGAAGAGTAAATAATAGAAACATGCTAAAAAATATAGAAATAATATACATATATAGTGTACAATTAAATATGATTCAAATATTTATTAAAGGTTACATAAAGTAATGTTAACAATACCAAAAATTAAATAAAAGTAACTAAGTAAATAAATAAATAGGGATGGTAAACTTATACTATGGTATCTTATTTTCATTGTTAATATATTTATTTTGTTATAGTGTTCTCGCATGTGATTAATGTTAAGCTTGTTTTGCTTATGCTCTGAGCTTGTTTTAATTGTTTTCTTATTCTTTTTTTTTTTTACTTCTTGAGTGTCCTACAGCACGTCCACTAAAGTACACGGCTGATGTTGTTGTGCTGGGATATTTTTAGATTTCTTGTTTATGCTTTTGTATTGAATGAGTGTCTGGTCAATAAGACTCTACAGTAAGTGAACCTATGTCTTTCGTTATCAGATTCAGACATCTGTTTTTGCAGGCTGTGTCTTGTTGTTGCAGACCCTTTATCAAGGTTTCATGCGCAACTCTCTGTCTCTCTCACGCCCTCTACCTTTCTTTCCATCTCAGACAAACACACAAACATTACCACTACCAAAGACCACATTTAAACTTTGAATTAGAGCTACATTCATTTAGTAAAAATGCAAGCTTTTGGTTAAAGGAACACTCCATTTTTAAAGATAGGGTTATGTTACAATTCCCCTAAAATTAAACATTTGAGTTCTCACATTTTTGAATCCTTTCAACCAATTTCTGGGCACATTTAGCTTATATCATAGATCAGTGAATAGGATTAGAGTATTTGCATCTTGTTTTAAAAAGACCAAAGATTAATAAGACCAACGGAAAATGAGAAGTTGCTAATTTCTAGGCCAATTTGGCTAGGAAATTTACTCTCATTCTGGTGTAATAATCAAGAAACTTTGCTGCTGTACCATGGCTACAGCAGGTGCAATAATGTTGCAACACAGGCTCATTGTGGATAGGTAGCCCTGTCTACACTTCTGGAGAGCCCGAATTATGTAGCCAGAGGTACGTCTGGCTGCATTTCGTCTTTAAAACGAACGCTATGGGGCAGTATGATGCCACCAACGGCTTCTGTTCCTTTTAGTGCTACCAGCTTACCACCATGTGGACAGCTTTTCCGATGTTACCAGTTTGCCCAGTGGTTTGCCGCAGACTTGGGATGATGAGTGGAGTTTTAATGATGGGGTTCAAGTCAAATAAAATAAATAAATAAACAACATGTTGAAATGTGGTGAAATTACACAGCCGCGGTGGCTTTTCTTTTTGTAGTTGCTTTTGAAAACTAGCAAATTATATTGTTTTACATGCACATGCATAAAAAAATACAATATTAGTTTTGGTAAAAACATGCACTCGTTTTCCATATTATTTGAAATATATGTAAATGGCTCAAATAGGACCTGTGTTTCTTTTACAAATATTATTGAGAACATTAAATATTCTATTCTAAAACACAAAATCACTTAGAAAAAGCTAGCACGTATTCTAATCTCATATATAAATCATATAAATAAATAAATAAATAAATAAATAATGAGGCTATTTATTAAGACTGAAATGTAATATTTATTATTTATTAGGAAATAAAAAAAACATACTTTAATAATAATAATGAATATTATTATTATTATTATTATTATTATTATTATTATTATTATTATTAAGTAGGATATTGTTTATTTATTTATTTATTTTAAAGTCTACTTTTACAATTTGACACATGCAAACCACTGCAAAAATGTTCTAACCAACAGGCCCATGTCATATACAGTACAGATACTTAATAAATAACCTGCTAGAGTAATGACTTAATTTTTTTTTTAAATAATTTTAACTTTAAATGTTAGAATGTTCTAAATTAATAGGGCATAGGGGGGATAACTGGGAATAGAACACAGCCAGGAACTATGTTTCCAACCACAGCTCTAGAGGTGTAGTTGCAAGCACAGAAGTTTGCGACGCAGTTTGCAAATGCTCATTGGAATGAAAGATTTGGGAAACACTAAATCAACGAACTATGTTTGTAACGACGGAACTTGTGACCTTAGTTGGCTAACGATGTTTTTTGCAAATGCACCCCTGGTCGGCTGAAGTGTATATGGCACCCTCTGGTGAATTTATGCAAGAAGAGGACACGCAAAAGAAATTTGAGATCATCAAAAAGCATACACAGTGGTCTCTGGTGAATTTGCAAAAACAAAAACTGCGAGCAGACGTACCTCCGGTTAGACCTGGGTTTGTATCCCCAATGAGTGATGCAGCACCTGAAAATTGACAAACTTCTGTTTATTTATTTTTTTATTCATTCTCTTTTTGCTTTAGTCCCTTTATTAATCAGTGGTTGCCACAGCTGATTAAACCGCCAACTAATCCAGCATATGTTTTATGCAGCGGATGCCCTTCCAGCCGCACTGGGAAACATCCATACACACCCATACATGGCCAATTTAGCTTATTCAATTCACTTATACCGCATGTCTTTGGACTGTGGGGGAAACTAGAGCACCCGGAGGAAACCCACGCGAACACGGGGAGAACATGCAAACTCCACACAGAAAAGCCAACTGACCCAACTGGGGCTCGAACCAGCGACCTTCTTGCTGTGAGGCGATCGTGCTACCCACTGCGCCACCATGACACCCAACTTCTGTTTATTCCAGTTAAAAAAGATACAGTTTTGGATCTGCAACAGAGTATGCTCTGAATTGTCTCTCGCAAATGTCTCCATGGTTGCAAGACATGCTCCTTTTGTATGCAAGTAGTCACATTGGTTATATTGACAGAAGTTAGCCATTTTTTAGGCACTGTGTAATATCATTGTGCCTGTTGCAGCCATGGCACAGCAGCAAAGTTTCTTGATAATTACGCTAGAATGAGAGTATAGTTCCTTGCCATATAATAAATAGTAAAAATATTTTTGTGCACAACGTAACAACAAAACAGTCAAGATTTAAATAGTAAATTATTAAAAATCTTTGGTCATGTTTTAGGGAGATGCTAATGGTCTAATCAGATTTAATGATCTATGCTAAGCTAAGCTAAAAATGTTCCCGCCAGATCGGAGATCAGCAGAATGGATTAAAAAATGGTAAATTGTTTGACTCTAGGGAGCCTATTTTCACAAAAAAAGTGGAGTGTTATATATATATATATATATATATATATGTCTGTTATATATGCACTATTTGTTTTGCTTAGAGAGTTGGGCCGCATGATTTCGGATTTCCATGTTGTGTCAATTACCTTGTCTCACAGGAGTGATTTTTGTGAAAACACGACTTGTTCTAGCAACAGAGAACAGCATGTTTGTGTTAAAAGTAAAGTCCAAGATGGTTTTTGTGGCTGGGTGGAAATGCACGAATAAACTGGGAAATGCCAAGAATGTTATGAAGTCAATAACCTCAGCATTAGCCCTGAGGGAGAACATATCATGAAGGAGAGAGAGAGAAGAGCAGAGGAAGAACACTTCTCTTCTCTTCTCCACTGCTAAAACTTAATCCTATATCCCGACTGTGACCTGTGTGTTTTTAGTCCCTGGATTCAACCCATTGTCCAGCTCGCCTGTTGATTCAGAGTCCCTCTATTCATATAAAGCCACTAGAACCCATCGTCTCCCACCGGGGGATTTACAAATGCATTTCGGACCCCGCCACGTTTATCTTTCTGCGTGTTTGACCAATCAGAAGGCCTGACTGAGCTCAGCCATTCCAAGCTGCAGGAAGTCAGAGCGGTTGTGGTGTGTGTGTATTTGCAATAGATGTTGGGAAGATGCTGTTGTTCACAAATGGTAGACTTCAATGTCACACAAACATCAGCACTACAAAAGACTACATTTAAACTTTGAATTAGAGCTACATTCATTTAGTGAAAATGCAAGGTGTTGGTTAAAGGAACACTTTAGGCATATTTCATAACTCCCCTAGTGTTAAACAGTTGAGTTTTCACCTTTTTTTTTATCTATTCAACCAATGGGTCTGGTGAGAGCACATTTAGATTAACTTATGTCATAGGCATCTTGCTCAAAAATTTTTCTATTTAAAGCTTGACACTTATGTAGTTACATTGTGTACTAAGACCAACGTAAAAAGAGAAGTTGCTATTTTCTAGGCCGATTTGGCTAGGAATATTGCTCTCATTCTGGATCACATTGGATGTGAAAATGCTGTTCATCACACATGGTAGACTTCAATGAGGAGTTTGTATTTACTGACACAAAATAAATAACATTTTTTACTTTAGCCTATAATGCCTACTGTAGCATCCAAATACAACACAATAGCTACCACAAAGATCCTATAGTAATGCTATCACAGTTACGAAAAAGGACAACCTAACTAGGGTTGGGTAAACTTTTAAAATGGTCCTGTGCTAAAACGGTGCCTGAACTGATACTTTTGAGCCACAAAATTATGGTGGATGACTCTAGAAATTTTTTTTTTTTTTTTTTTTTACAAAATATACATATATATTTGAATTGAATTGCATTAATATATTTCTTTTGATCATTTGTCTGTTAGCATAAATTTAAGATTTGCATTTTGCAATTATTACATTAGCTTACTACTAACCTGTGGAAAGGTTGTCATCAAAATCAGGAAACACCTTTTTAAGGGTTGGTGCTTGCGTTTACATGGACATCAGTAATCTAATTATTTGCCTTAATTTGAATAAGACAATAATATGATTAAGGTGTTCACACGAGTTGCTTTTTGTATGTTCCTTTTATGATGCCGTTTTAGTACATAATTCGATTAACATCACCACGCTAGATTGATTAATGTTGTTGCGTCACTGCACTATGCACGTTTCCTTTGGAGTTTCATGTAATTTCATCTTTTTCATGTGTTTTATTTATAATTTTTAAACTTTAACTGCAGTTCGGCAGTTTCACTTTCATTCAGCAACATATTGTTCATGCCCCCGTGACAAGCTGAGGTATTGGATGAGAATATGAAGTAAGGACTAAAGAAATGTTTCATTACATTTTGCATGTTTCCCCCCCTTACACGCAACTTTTGTAAAGCATCTGCTTCACGTTGCTGTGTCAGAATCCTTGCTTGTGTAATATAGCCAAACCTAAGAACGCTTAGTTTAAGCAAATTTGATGAACGCGATCATGCGTGTTGATGAGTCTGAAAGGAATTGCTCACTGGACGCGCTGTACTGGGCACCTTGCCTACATGCGTGCGTTCCTTAAGCAACAAGAACAAATGCCTAACATCGACGATGGTGTCCGTATCTCTCAAATGTTGTTCAGAATGAAATGTTTAAATTTGGTGTGACACCACGCATACCTATGTGTGCCTTTGATGCACCCCTTGATGCTTCTTACGTCCTTGTCGCAGCACCAGTGGCACTGAAATTAGGGACTGAAATTCATATCCTGATTTGGGCCGGTCCATACCGGTTACATACATACGTTTCGGTACCCAACCCTAAACCTAACTGAGTTTCATGGTTTTTTGTATCAGCACATAATAAAACACCTATTTAGTTTGTGGCAGTTTTAAACTCTGGAAGATAAAACCTCAGATGAACAACACCACATAAAATCTCGCACTGTGTTATTATTTATTTAACAAGCTCAAAGTGAAGATAGAAAGAAACATGGGTGAAACCCTATGATTCAGATCCCTGTAGATCTACTTTTAGCAGTAATTACTTAAAGTAACCATTTTTTTTCTGACCTTATCTCATTCTGGTGGAGTTTTGGATTCTTTTTACACACAGCTTCCATCATAGCATTTCAGTCAGGATGAGGTCTGGACTTTGACCCTTTGACTTAAAAAAATACCTTTGATTTTTTATTAGATTTTTCGGTAGGACAGGCATTGTGTTCCCATACACTTGAAAGCTCCAGACCAACACAATGCTAAAACTTCTTCTGATGATCAGGTAAGGCATTTGATTAGAAGTGTGTTTGTGCTGGTTGCTTGGCCTTTTATGGTTAATTCCAAGTGAATCAAACAAAATCACTTTTTTTGAAAATGAGTGACATATATAATAATGTCTGATCACATATCATTAAAATAACAGTTATGATATTATCCTAGACCTAAATAGTGCACACTCCTAATGTCAATCAGGTTCAGCATAAAACTGTCAATATTTTGGAGCTTATGAAGTATTATAAGTTTTAAAGGATATGGCTGGTCTCTACGTAACATTAATTTAATGCAATTATTTAGTTTATTTATTTATTTTAGAGAAGGGGTGTATTATATTGTTAATGAATACATGAATGAGTTAACAATATAATGCAACCCTTCTCTAAATGTGTAAGGTACTAGGTCACAGGTCAGATTACTGTAATTGCAAAAATCAAAAACCCCTTGTCAGTGAAACACAAAAGTGTACAACATTGGTCATAAATGCACATGCAAAATGACACCCAAGCTGTGCTTTTCGATGAGAATAATGTACCTCTGGAGACAGGAAGTGAAGCAGAATTTGGATTCTGATGTGTCTTGATGCCTTCTCGCCTCTGAAGGCAGCATTTTACAGCTTTCAGACAGCCATAATTTCAGCACTTCCTTTTTCTTTTTTCTTCCTCTGTTGTCATTTTATCTCTGATTTATTAACATCTTTGTGTGCTAAGTTTTAATAAAGATGTGCAGTTTAAAAAAATATTAATGGAAAGATGAGGACAGTTATTTTTGCAGATCCTTATTGGATATGCATTAGTTGGAGTTTCTTTTTAAGATAATAAGTTCATATTGACAAAACAATAGTGTCATCTGAATAATTTACAGTTATGTTTGGGTTTAGGGGTGAGGAATAGGTATGGATTACATTTTCAAACAAAAATAATGTTCCAGGATCAACATAGATGTAAATCCAGGATCGCATTGTACTTGTCAAAATCATGACGTGTGACATGCATAATGTACCTGTTGTAGTCATTTTCTGATCCCTGTCAATAGGGATTGTTGTGACAATGTTGGCATCTGTAAAAATGCTGAGAAAAAAAAGTTCTCTTGTTAGTAGATCATTGTCATAAACATAACTTAAACCACCATTGATAGAATGATCACATTTAGTTTATACTTAAAAGCCTCCTTTGAAATGTTTGCATTGCCTCTTATCATATGCTATGTTTATTTAGCGTATTTGGATTTGTTGTTTTGGGTTTGGCCCAAAAAGTAATTTAGCTGATGAAGTTAAAGTAGGCAGGGCCAGGTTGCGATATTTAGCTTTGGGATGACTTGTTTACATCACTGTGTGTTATGGATTTGTTCTGTTTTGTCCTCAACTTGGATAACACCCTATTGAGCAACTACAGGCCAATTTTAACTTTCCTTGGCAAAATCATTGAAACAGCGGTTTTTAACCAGGTTAACAAGTTTTTAAGCTCCAAGTGATGTTTAGAGAGTTTTCAATCTGGTTTTAGAGCAAACCATAGTACAGAGTGCGCCCTTGTAAAGATAAACTAAATACAGATTCAGGCAAACTAACAGTGCTGGTATTGCTTGATCTCAGTGCTGCATTTGACACTGTCGATAACAGCATACTTCGGCATAGGCTGAAAAATTGGGTTGGGCTGTCTAGGACGGTCCTCAAATGGTTCAGATCTTACCTTAAAGGGAGAGGTTACTATGTCAGTATAGGTGACCATAGGTCGAAGTGGACACCCATGATGTGGAGTCCCACAAGGCTCTATTCTGGCATCTCTCCTGTTCAAAATTACATGCTCCCACTGAGCCGAATAATGAGAATGACCCAAATCTCCTACCACAGCTATGCTGATGACACTCAGATCTATTTAGCCTTATTGCTTAATGACTTCATCCCAATTGACACCCACTGCCAATGCATTGATGAAATGAACAGTTGGATGTGCAAAAATGTTCTTCAGTTAAACAAAGAGAAAAATAAAGTCATTGCGTTTGGGAACAGAAATGAGGTTTTCAAGGTAAATGCGTACCTTGGCTATAAAGGTCAAACAACAAAAAATAAGGTCAAGAATCTTGGTGTGATTCTGAAGTCAGATCTGAGCTTTAATAGTCATGTCAAAGCAGTTAGTAAATCAGCATACTATCATCTCAAAAATATTGCAAGAATTAGATGCTTTGTTTCCAGTTCATGCTTTTATCAGCAGCAGGTTGGATTACTGTAATGGCCTCCTCACCGGCCTTCCCAAAAAGACAGTCAAACAGTTGCAGCTCATCCAGAACGCTGCGGCCAGGATTCTGACCAGAACCAGAAAAGCAGAGCACATCCCACCTGTCCTCAGGTCTTTACAGTGGCTCCTTGTTGCATTCAGAATAGATTTTAAAGTATTATTACTTGTCTATAAATCGCTAAATGGCCTAGCACCTCAATAAATTACAGATATGCTCACTGAATACAAACTTAATAGATCACTCAGATCTTTAGGATCATATAAACTAGAAATTCCAAGAGTTCAGTCAAAGCAGGGTGAATCAGCCTTCAGCTACTATGCCCCCCGCTGCTGGAATCAGCTCCCAGAAATTATCAGATGTTCTCCAACATTAGGCACATTCAAATCAATGTTTTTATATACTATTTGTTTTTCTTTTTTTCTTTTATACTTGTCTCTGTTATTCCTGTTTATGTAAAGTACTTTGGATTACCACTGTGTATGAAATGTGCTATATAAATAAACTTACCTTGCCTTGTTTAGCTGTTTTATTTGTAGCAGATCTGGCAACAAATATGTACCATTTCCTTAGCTTTTTTGCACCATGCTAATAAGATAGAGAGATAACTCTGATATATATATATATATATATAAAACTGCAAAGTAGTAGAATGTTCATATAATTCATTTGCCATATCCGAATGAGTTAATTTGGTTGTAGAATGTGGTTGTCACTTATGAAGTTGACTTGTTAACTGAAGCTCAAGAGCAGGACCAAGCCTCACTTTGCCTGCTTATCCAATTACCTACTCCCTTAACTTATTGAAGACAGATCAGCCCTCTAGCACTGTTCATCCATTTCCTTGTTTCCAACCAGCAATCCTTATAACTCTTCCCTCCTAGGTTGAATTGGTTGGGTCATAATTACTCTTCCAAAAAATTATAGACCACTCCGTCTCTGGGCGTCATCATAGGATCATAGTACACCCAATCAACCGACATACACGTTCATTATTCTCTTATCTCCATTAATCTCCATCCCACTGTTCCCTTAGCCCCCATTCCGCCATCCCTTTTTATCCCTACAATAAAGACTGCCTAAGGGCGTACTCACACGTTTAAAAAGTGTGAGTGCTCTGAATCGGGCTCCGGCACCGTTTAGTTGGCCGGCCCTGGCCAGGTTGGAAGAGGTGTGCCAGAGCGCGGTTCACTTGGGCTTTTGCGCAGTACGCTTGTAGTGTGAGTGCAAAGCGCACCTAAGCCTGAAACTGAAGACGAAACGAGACGTGACTTTTAAGGACTGTTTTATATGGATTTATTAATCACTCTTACTGTTCAATGAACGCAAACTGTCGTAGATTATTAAAGACGCAAACCCCTCACTGCACAACAGCTGCACCTTTAGCAAACCTCCTAATTCCTACAGCACGATGACTTTATGACTGTTTATGATCGTCTAAAGTGGCTGATCTGTTCGGTGAAATATTTGACTGCCTGTCACTGCATTCTAAACGACTAAAACAATATAACTAAAGAAATCTCCACTGTGCTGAGCGAGAGCGCTTCTTACTGATCAGCGTATCATCGATGACGTAAGCGTGCTTAGGCGCAATTGCAATGTAAGTGCGGGCCGTTGGGGGAGATGGGAGGGGGGACAAGCATGCTTCGACCCGGTTCAAGGCAACTGTACATAGTGTGAGTACGCCCTAAGTGTGGCATGGTCCATGCTGGTGAATTGTAAATTACTAATATCTCAAAAAAAAATTTTAAGTAAACTGACAATGCAGTGTGTACATAGTCCTGCTCTCATCTCCCCTATTCACATCTTGCTTCTCACTCAATCACACACTCACTCACTCACTCACTCACTGACTCACTCACTCACTTTTCTTTAATATATTCCCTGCTTTATTATGGGTCGCCTCAGCGGAATGAACTGGCAATTACTCTGACAATTGTTTTTACACAGTGGATGCCCTTCCATCCACAACCCAGCCCTGAAAGTCTTTGAAAGGCCGCTCGGGCATTCTGTCTGAATGGGGAAACATCAAATCCTCCAAAACTGTTTGCCAAGCTTACGATTAAACTTCAAATTTGGAATCACCAATAAATATAAACAACAGCTGTCTCTTAAGTTGCGTTTCAAAACATTTAGTTCACACAAAACCTGTATTTTTTCAGGTTGCCCAAGCTAAATGTGCATACGCACTTGAAGGGAAGAAGATCACAACACCAACCTCCATTATGGCCGTTTCACATCACCCTTTGAATAATGTCTTGTCCGATCGCAGTGCTTTTCTGAAGTAATTCACAATATATTCTTGATGGCAAATCTCCTCCCAAAATTACAGCGGCACAGTCTTTGCTGTGTCGTGACATGCGTTTGACAGGATGGACTCAAATTTGCTTTCGTTTTACACAAAACTACAGAGCATTTGTTTTCAAGTGTAGTTATTTAATTTAAAGTAAATATTTCAAGCTTTATGTGGATATATTTCTCATGTCTGTAAAACAAGCATTTGCTGAGATTTCAGTGTGTTTGCTGACTCCAGAGGGTTAATAACATCTGCAGAAACTGTCGCTAAAGCACACATCTGATCCGAGCCCCTCTGCTGGAGAATTGTCACTCTATTAGCAATCAATGATTGCCTTCTGTACTAGCCACGGCCATATCACCCTGCAGCTCAAGACCAGTTACACACTGAAGCTAAGAAGGGCTGAGCCTGGTCAGTAACTGGATAGGAGACCACATGGGAAAGCTAGGTTGCTGTTGGAAGTGGTGCTCAACCTGTGGTCTGTGTGAGTCCTAATGCCCCAGTATATTGAAGGGGACACTATACTGTCAGTGAGCAAAGTCTTTCGGATGACTCTCTGTGGTCATTAGAAATCCCATGGCACATCTCGTAAAGAGTAGGGGTGTAACCCAGGTGTTATCGATCATGGCCTCCCAATCATCCTTATCCACCGAATTGCCTCTATCACTGTCACTCCCCCTGTGTGGTGAGAGCAATGGCACTATTGTCTTATGGCTGCCGTCACATTATTCAAGTAGATGTGGCACCCCCCCCTCATGATTTTGAAGTGCTTTGGGTGTATAGCCATACACAATAAATGTGTTAAATAAATACACATTACATTTACATTGGAAGGTAAGCTTCATTCGCCATATTGAACGTTACACTTTTCCTCATTTAAAACTATACGAGTGACACTTCTTCTGTATCCCATTTTTTTAAACACCTACACACTTTCCAATTCACACACTACAGCCAATTTAGTTCATCCAGTTCACCTATACCGCATGTTTTTGGACTGTTTGAGAAACCAGTGCATCTACAGGAAACCCATTTAGACACAGAGAGAGCGTTCAAACTCCATTGCGCCGGCCGGTCTCGCTTGTCTTGCTTTTTGTTTTTAAAGACAAAATGATTTTACAAATAATTGATGAATGGCTTTTTAATGTGATCTGTTTTGTAGAAGTATTTTGAATATGTTGGTGAATGCGCTCTGTCTTTACCTGTCAGCGCGTGACTGGACCTGAGTACACCTGCATAGAGGCAGTGCATCTGCGAGCATGAAAAAATAAACTCATTCTGCAGGGATCTTTGAAGTCTTTTAAAGCCCCCAGCACATGTGCATCAGGACTCAGGGCTGTTCTCAATCATCTTTAGATCTCTCAATAGGGAACATATTTCTACACGTGTCTCTGTGTGTATTAATGTTGGTGTCATGTCATATCTTATCTGCAAGATAAGTCGGTAGAGCTTGCAATTATAAATATAGAGAGCCAACAACTGCTGTTTAGAAGTAGGTTAGGTTTAGATTTCACAAAAAAAGTACTGTATTTTTTAGATGTTGTACCATGGTATTTTTTAAGCATTGTTATGCATAATCCCTTATAGTACTATGGCGACATCATGAGACAATGATATCAGATGGTTATGCATGGTGTAATATATCATGCTAAATGATTGCAATATTCAAATTCCATGGTATTTTAAAGGTGCTTTAAAGAGTACCATGGAATTGTTGAGATTTAATTGGAATACATAAGGGTTTATGTGTTTTAACTGAAGTCTCTTGTGCTTTCAAAATCCAAAAACAATTAAAAGAAAAGGCCAAAAAAAACAAAAAAAATAAAAGGCCTTTATTGACATGGCTAGCCATGTCAATAAAGGCTTTTTAATATTTTTACCACATTTTTCGAGTGCCTTAGGCTGATTTTTGCTGTTTATTCTGATGAATCCCTTACCCAAAGAGCACCGACACATGATTTAAGCTACCCCTGAGCACTTTTTGTTTGATTTTGGACAATAGTAATATTCATTCATTTTTCTTCAGCTTAGTCTCTTTATTCATCAGGGGTCGCCACAGTGGAATGAACCACCAACTTATCCAACATATGTTATACACAGCGGATGCCCTTCCAGCTGCAACAAAGTACTGAGAAACACCCATACATTCTCACATGCACACACTCACACTACGGCCAATTTAGTTGATTCAATACACCTATAGCGCATGTCTTTGGACTGTGGGGGAAATCGGAGCACCCGGAGGAAATTCACCTGAACACAAGGAGAACATGCAAACCCCACACAGAAATGCCAAGTGGCCCAGCCAGGACTCAAACCAGCGACCTTCTTGCTGTAATGTAACAGTGCTAACCACTGAGCCGCTGTGTCACCCAATAGTATTATTTTGTAAAATCTAATTACACTTTAATATAACTACTTTTTTTTTTTGTAATTTATCTCTGTGGCAAAATTGCAGAATTTTTATAATCATTACACCAGCCTTAAGTGTCACATGATCCTTCAGAAGTCATTCTAATATGATCAACTTCTGCTGGACATGTTGTATTATCATCAATGATGAAAACAGGTTTAGATGCTTATAATATAAACAATATATAAAAGTATAATGATAAATACAATATAAAACTTGAATCTGAGAAAATTGTACAGCGGTACAGTTGAAGTCAGAATTATTAGCCCTCCTGTTTTGTCCCAATTTCTGTTTCCCAATTCCTGTTTAATGGAGAAAATATTTTTTTCAACACATTTCTAAACTTAATAGTTTTAATAACTCATTTCTAATAACTCATTTATTTTATCTTTGCCATGATGACAGCACATAATATTTTACTAGATATTTTTCAAGACACTTCTATACAGCTTAAAGAGACATTTAAAGGCTTAACTAGGTTAACTAGGCAGGATGGGGTAATTAGGCAAGTTATTGTATAACGATGGTTTGTTCTGTAGACTATCAAAAAATGTAAATGGGGCTAATAAATTTGACCTTAAAATATATTTTTTTAAAAATTAAAAACTGCTTTTTTTCTAGGTGAAATAAAACAAATAAGACTTTCTACAGAAGAAAAAATATTATCAGACATACTGTGAAAATTTCCTGAATCTGTTAATCATCATTTGGGAAATATTTTAAAAAGAAAATAAAAATCAAAGGGAGGTTGATAATTCTGACTTCAACTGTAAATAGTTAAAAACAGTTTAAATCACATAATCAATGAGTCAGCATAAAATATCAACAATCATAGTGATTTATGTTTTATTTTTTAAAGATTTTAAAATATGCAAGGTATCAATGTGTTGTCAGAGAAAATAGTTTGCAGGAATGCTATAGACTGGATTTTAAGTCTTTACTGAGTGTTTACATGGACACCAATAATCTGATTTTAATAAGTTTAAGACAATACTCTTATTAAGAGTCTACCATGTAAATAGTGATTTTGATTACCTTAATCCGACTAAAGTCATAATAGAACTAAACAGAAATCGAATTAAGACATGGAGTATGCCTATTTTTGTTGCATTATTCAAGTGCAGCATAGACATGTAAACACTGCAATCAAACTAAAGGAAAGTAAAGGACCACAGACACACACACTGCGAAATGCAGAGTTTTTTTTCCATTCGGTGTGCGGTATCAAATTCTTCAGTTTGTAATGGGGGCATGTATGAAATGGTTCTGAATGAAAGTGAAAGTGCCAAAGTGCAGTTAAAGTTAAACAAATAAAAAATGAAACACCTGAAATCACATGAAACTCCGGAGGAAATGTGGATAGCGTGGTGATGCAATGACATTAATCGAATTATGTGCTATAACATGTAAAACGGGATCATGAACGGAACATTTAGAAAGCATCTCATGTAAACACCTTAATCATATTATTGTCTTATTCAGATTAGGGCAAATAATTTGATTACTGATGTCCATTTGAACGTAGTCACAGAGTCTAGAGTAAACATTTCCAGCAGCGTTTGCAATCAAGTTCACAGGAACTACTAAAGTAAAAAGTTAGATCATGTATAATTGTCTGGAGTCAGATAAATAGACTCTCTCAGAAAGTAAGACTCCGTAAAAAATGGGCTCCTTAAAAAAGCAAGCCTTTATCAAAGCAAATAACTTATGAAAACTCATCAGATTTTTTATTAGACATCGAAAAAAGGTGCACATACACATACTGTACACTAATTTAAAAGTTAATTAAAACAATCACTTGTGGATGGAAGGACATCCAACGCATAAAACATATGCAAGAGTAATTGGTGGTTCATTCCTCTGTGGTGATCCCTGATGGATCAGGGACTGAGCTGAAGCATAGTGAGTGAGTGAAACAATTGTTTATAATGTGAAGGAGGATAATGCGGAATCAGCCAATGCAAATAAAGAAATTGATTATTCTATAGTCAAACAGGAAACTCAAACTTTCATGATGTAATTTTAATGACCTCGTCTTGTCCACATGAGGCTGGTGTATTGCAGAGGTTGTGCACACATATCTACATTGTTACAATCAGATACTTTCTTAACAGCTGCTTTCTCACTGTCTCGTCTTTTTTATTGTTTGCTATTAGGAGCAAAGAAGAACACAGATCATTCCATTTTTATATTCATTTATTTATCCATTTCATATATTCATATAAACTATTAAAAAAATTTAAAAATATATATTTTTTCAAATTTTTTAAGGTTAAATGTTGTTAGAAGAAAAATCAAGGTCCCATAATGCAATTCAAAATGCATAAACACAGAAAAAAAACATAAATCACAAAATACGGAAAACTGCTTAATTACTGATTTTTTTATAGTGTAGGGATGACAATAGCTACCAATTTATTTCTTCAAAATATCCTATTTGCCTCAAGAAAAAATAACCTCAAAATTGATTTGAAACCACCTGAGGTTGTGTAAATTGGGTGAACTATCCCTTTAAGAATCATGTGGAGTAATTACGTATGTTTAAGACTGGGTTGTATTCGATTAGAAACTGAATTTGAAATTGAAATTGTCAATACATCATTCTGTTAGTATCACTTTACTATCCTACACTTTAATATCCTCTTCTCCCATTTATTCTTCTGTCCAACCTCATCTGTCGCTCTTTCTTTAAGATAAAAAAAATGCTATACTTGTTCAAAAAAAGTGATAATAAAAAATTGATGACTGGAGTGATGGCTTAAAATGGGGTTGCAATCAGTCAGAAATTAGGTTAAAGATATCACTGGATCATTAGAAATAGCATTAGAAATGGAAATAAAGTAAAATTATTCCTCTTCTTCAACTTTTTCTTCTTTCCAACTTCATCTTCATCTCTCCATCTTTTCCTATTTCTCCAAGCGAATGCAGGTCTGTATCTGATTTTGCTGTGTTATCATGGTATCTGTGCAGTGGCATCAGGTTCAGGAGTCCCACAGCAAATCCATCATAACTGATAAGAGGAACATGTGCACACGCACACACTCTCTCATCATTCATACGGGCCTATACATGCGCTTGTACACACAACATACATATAAATCACATCTAATTGCACAAATGAGCTGAAATGGATTCCCAATTGTCAAACATTTCTTGGTTCTTTGAATCCACCACATTCCTGTTGACGACACGTTCTTCTTTCGGGCACATGAGGCATTTACGTATTGTAGTGTGGGTCACATGCATGGTAAAACCCAAACAACCAGTGTGTACAGATTGACTATCACAACACGTTTGATCGCATTTCTCTTATACAGACTCTTCCATTCATCAGAACCACACATAGACGATGCACATAATGGCAGACAGACAGATTTGGTTACCGTGAGAAACAAGGGCTGTCCCAAATTACGATGTCTCTTGCTGATTGGAGATGATCAGGAGACATGTTTTGTCTTTGACAGTTTAAGGATACGTGAGGCAGGTCAACCCTATGTATCTGAACTTTGATATCAAAGCAGATGCTTTGACTTTGGGTGTTTACATCAAATGGACGGCACGGTGGCTCAGTGGTTAGGACTGTCACCTCACAACAAGAAGTTAGCTGGTTCGAGTCCTGGCTGGGCCAGTTGGCATTTCTGTGTGCATGTTCTCCCCGTGTTTGCGTGGGTTTCCTCTGGGGCTCCGGTTTCCCCTACAGTCCAACTGGTCGTAGTGTATGGGTGTGTGTTTGTGAATGCAGGAGTGTATGTGAGATTCCCAGAACTGGGTTGTGACTGGAAGGGAATAAAACATACGCTGGAATAGTTGGCGGTTCATTTCGCTGTGGCGACCTCTGCAGCAGTGTGTTCTCTTTTTTTGACACTTTCAAAGTCAAAAGTCATATGTACAAACAAATCCACCCGATATATTTGCCAACTACTGATTATGTTTCATATATCATATCAGCATTGTTCCTACACACATGGCAGGTACATATTGGGCCAAGGAAGAATGTAAAATGTATAGCAATTAACTATGCCTCCCAAAAAACACCCAGCTGTATGCTACAGACAACTATAACAAGCGACTACACAGCACCATAACGGATGCACTC
Organism: Danio tinwini; assembly: GCA_903798205.1. NCBI lineage: Eukaryota > Metazoa > Chordata > Actinopteri > Cypriniformes > Danionidae > Danio > Danio tinwini. The sequence goes on from CAIGQZ010000379.1 coordinate 20,088,638, forward strand.
TCTCTCTCATTCACACACACACACACACACAAACACACACACACACACACACACACACACACACACACACACACACACACATTCACACACACACTCACACAAACAACCAACACTAAGGCAGATGTGCATGCTCTTTCTCTCTCTTGCTTGCTCTCTCTCTCTCTCTCTCTCTCTCTTCCATTCACACACACACAGAATTCACACACTGGTCTCACCTTTACATTAACGTTACTTGTAAATGAAGTCTTGACATGACTTTGAAACTTGAACTTTGAAATGATCGCGTTATCTTCTGTCCCGTCCTTTGAAGCAAGTCCTTTAGCTCCAGCATTGGTCGCCCATTATTTATTTATTTTTAAACTGATATGATTTTTTTTTGCAGTCAGAGCTAAACAGACTCCTACTGAACTGTACTGCATAGAAGAAGAGCAACCACAAAGAATAAACGTGAGCTCAGGTGCGCCCTCTTCAGTGTGGCAGAGCTACTGCCTGCCTCACCTCATGTTTTTTCAGTGTGGATTTATGACAGATTTTAACACTAAATAAGCGATAGACATATGTGGAATAAATTACATATTATATGGAAAGTGAGGACATATAATAAAAATGTCTAGGATGTATAAAAACATTTTAATAAAGCATTAAATTGGTAGCATACCATGAGTGAGCAAAAGGGGTGGGCTCAAGCCAGTTTGCAAGGGATTGCACAATCTGACGTGAGGCTCAGTTTGGAGCTGCCTCACCTCACTTCCTACACTGTAATTTAACAGGAAATACGCAAACACAGCAATTTTGATCATAAAAATTATTGAAATCATTTGAATAATACAGAAATGCATCTATAGCCCAGATCAGTGGAAAAATATAGATTTTATCATTAATATACATCTCATGATGGCAGGTGAGGATGATGACAGGTGAGGCCCTGCCTCCCCTGACCGCACGTCCCTAAAACAGCTGATACTCATGATCATTGATTACTTGCCTATTTAAACCCCTCTGTTTCTCACACAAGTTGCTGAGTCTTGTTTACTTTTTAGTGACATTACAACGTGTTTACTTTGTCTTTGCTTTGTCGTGTTTTGATCCTCGCCTTGTTTTCTTGTTTTACTCCTGTCTGCTGCCTGCCTTCTGACCACTTGCCTGATATTTGACTCTGGATTTGCCTGTTTACATCTGTTTGCCCCTGTGTTGACCATTGCTTGCTTGACCATCCTGCTAATAAACCCCATGTTTGGATCCTCACCCCTGTTGTCAGCGTCACTGTCACCTTACACTGGTCCTGTAGATGTCTAAAAGAATAATTTGCTGGATTAGTTTGTCTCGTTCTATTTCCACAATATTTGTACCGAATATTTTGTTTTGTAAAATTGTTTTGTAAGCAAAATTATGAAGTGCCCATCTATCTGAAACATCCTGCCATCATAATACATGCTATGAACTGTGTAGCAACACACTAGCAACTGTGAAGTATAACTTTGCAAACACCCAACCTACCCTAGCTGGCAACCATACTGAACAATCTAGGAACTACATAACAAGTCATGCAATAACTACATAAGTCATGCAGTAACCCACACCAACCTAGTAACCACACAGAAGACAATAGTAACCACACAGTAAACCACACAGAAAACCCTAACAACCACACCCCAGAGCAGCACCCTACAAACCTAACAGAAAATTCTAGCAACCACAGTCACACTTTAACAACCTCCTAGCAAACACCCAGAATAACTTAACAACTAACAAACATCCACACAAAAGACCATAGTAACTGCCAAGCAAACACGTACTATAAACATCCTATTAACCACCCTGAGTACCCTAGCAACCACACAGAAACATCCTAGACCTAGTAAGAACATAGAATATCCTAGTAACTACCAAATAACTTCATAGTAACCACCCATAGTATTTCACCCATAAATAATGCCATAACAGGCGTGGTGGCGCAGTGGATAGCAAGAAGGTTGCTGGTTCGAGCCTCGGCTGGGTCAGTTGGCATTTCTGTGTGGAGTTTGCATGTTCTCCCTGTATTTGCGTGGGTTTCCTCTGGGTGCTCCGGTTTCCCCCACAATCCAAAGATATGCGGTATACAGTAGGTGAAATGGGTTAGCTAAATTGTCCGTATCTGTGTGAATGAGTGTGTATGGGTGTTTCCCAGTGTTGGGTTGCGACTGGAAGGGCATTCACTGCGTAAAACATATGCTGGATAAGTTGTTGGTTCATTCCACTGTGGTGACCACTGATTAATAAAGAGAATAAGCTTAAAAAAAATAATGAATGGATGTATGAATAATGCCATAACAACCAAATAGCAATCTGTCCATGAAGCTTAAAACATTCAAACTTTGAGCTTTGTTAAAGGTATAGTTCACCCCAAAAAAATACTAATTTATTCACTATTTACTCACACTCAAGTGAAAGAAAGCTGAAAATCTGTAATCATTGACTTTTAGTGTAGCAAAAACAAAAAGAGAGTGTGTCTAAGTCTCGGACATTATCAGGAAGGCTGTTCCAGATTTTTAGGGCTATAAATGCGAAGGCCCGACCTCCTTTAGTGGACTTTGCTATTTTGGGTACTACCAGAAGCCCTGAGCCTTGAGATCTTAATACTATGTAAGTCAATGGTAACTGGTTTCCAGCATTTTTCAAAATATCTTATTTTTTGCTCAATAGTAGAAATAAATAGGTTTGAAATAAGTAAAGGGTGGGTAAATGATAACAGAATTTTCTTTTTTGGGTGAGCAATCCCTTTAAATAAACCTATGACTTTTTTAATAAATAAAAAGCCTTGCAATTAAAACTAATTAACATTTTATAATAAATTACAGTGGAAAAAAGTTATTTTAAAGTGAAATTATTTATTGTTTATACATCTTTTTCCAACGTTGTCACTGCTAATGTACACTGAAGACGATTAATCTTGCAAAGATTCAGATTTAAAGGCATAACTTAAGATTTGAAAGACATTATCTACACTTTCTTTATGAATACTCATGCAAACTGTGAGATGTGAGCTCATTCATCCCATACTTGTCCCTGTCATATATTTTTTAAATTGTGGAGTTCATCCTTAACAATGCATGTTCATGCAGAGAGCCAGCGAAACTCCCAGTATTCCCTTAAGCCATGGGCTTTATGCTTTTCTTGTGAAGATCATTTTCATTTAAATTACAGGTATCTGCAAGGGCACATTTCATGCCCACAGTCAATTAACTCAGAAATCCCAATGAGCAGATGCTATAAAAACCTACAACTTTTAAATTGATCATTTTATTTTCCCATTTTCTCTGTTGCTATTGTATCTGTAAAAGTTTTCACGCAGTCATACTGTTGTTTTGCTGGTTTTTCTTTCTCTTAGGGTTGTGATTGCAGTGGGAAATCAGGGTGTGACTGCCAAGGAATCAAAGGACAAAAGGTACATGCCAATATAAACATACACACAGACAGATATATCCACACACATTTTTTTGCTGTGTCATATTGTCACAAATCCTACTGTAGATCACTTTCATCCAGTGTGTTCAAAACATTAGTAGACATCTAGAGTTCCTCAAATTAAACTCAAAGGGATTTTAAAGTGTAAATGCTGCCCCCTTCTGGTTATAGAGCTTAAATGCTTTCAATAATATTAGAATGATGTCAAAGGTATACAAGCCCCAAATGAAATTCTGTCACCATGTCACGTCAAACATGTATGCATTTTTATTGATCTGTTGAATAATAGCGAAGATCTTTGAGGAATGTTGCTACTGTAACTATTAAGATTCTGTTCTTATTGGGAACAATGGGAACCAAAATTGTTTGGATGAAGTGAGAAATACAGATTTTTAATGAGTTAATAATGACAGATTTTCAATTTAAAGGCCAAATATCTCTTTAAGTAGATGTTTAAATGGAGTCTATGCTCATCAAGATTTAACGTGAGATTAAATCTGACAGAAAATTTCTAGATCCAGAACTACAGTGAAGTATAAATTAAGGGGGTTAAGTATTAATTAAGGGGTTAGTTCACCCGAAAATCCAGTAATTATTTTCTCACCCTGGTGTTGCTCAAATGACTCTCTTTTTTTCTGAACTGCAAATGATTTGTAAAATATATTTCCTGCTTTCCATAAAGTGGTTTTTAACAGTGACGAGCTCTAAAGGCACAATATTTAGGATTTTTTTTTCATTAAAATATCCCCAAAACACTAAAAAAGTCTTATATATTGCTTAATTTTCTGCTTGCATTATCTCAAATGATTTGAAGAAATAAGCAATTTTTTTTTTTTACAAGGGTGTGACAAGGGCCGTGTTCTCTCTCGCCAAGCTAATGATGTCATATACCCTCGGTTTCTGGTTTGGTTTCACAGAAAACAGGGAAACACCAAAGACGCTTTAATATGTTGTGTGTTTAATTAGACTGCGCATAGCAGCATTATAACAAAAGCCTAAATATATACATAAATGTATTTAAATTGATCAAACACTTCTTCTCCACATGATCATGAGCAGATGATCCAGATGAGGAGGAATGTGACATACTAAAAGCTTTGTGCCGAGTTGTGTGCCCTTCAGTGGTTTCATTTAGCTTTCAGCCTTACTCTGCTTTGTACTATAATGATAATATGATTTTAATACCTTAGCTCATCCATTAACATGATTTTTTGCAGTAGTCCAGTAGGACGTACTGAAGGCCACAACACCCATGTCACCATTGCACACTCAATCACAGTGTCATCATCTTTGTTTGTTGTGAATACGCACCCTCTAGTGGGGAAAAAGACATACTGTGTCTTTAAGCTTTTAAAAAAGATGCGAAAGTATCAAAGGATGGTTTCATACAGCATGGGTTGTATATTCAAACAAAATGAACACAATTAAACACAATGAACATTTACAAAAATGTGTGTTTAGGAGACTCTATGAGAGAAGAAAAAGCACACACAAGGTTTGAGAATCAAGGTCAATGTAAATGCAGCACAAAATACAACCCAGTTCCTCTAAGGTAAATATATCTGTTGTGAAATCACAGCTGCGACACTGTCAACCCCTTAACTGTGTCAACCCCTTAACTTTGGTCCGTATATTCCATCTTGGTCTCATTTTAAAGAAGACACTGGTCAGATTGTAGCTGATTGTGATTTGTTTGTTGATTTTAATTGTATAACTATTATTGAAATGTTCTTGCCAATTATTCTTGAAAATAGCCTTGGTTGCTGACATGGCATTAAATAAAAAAAACATTACATTACATATAGCTGATTGTGCCTTTGTTTATGAAAATAATAAAACAATAAACGTATATTTTTTATTATTTTACATAAAATATTTATTTTCCCAAACCTGTTTTAGCTTAAAATTGACAGAAAATCAAAGCTAAATAAATGAACAAGTTTGAGGTCTCAAAAAATTTGTCCGTTAGTTTGGTCGCAGTACCAAACATCACCACCAGATGTCATATAAGGGCACGCCTATGTTTTGAGGAATTTGAACTATATATTTTTTTAATATGCTTTTCATAATATTTGTAAAGTAGACATACAATTCTAAAGTAGTATGGGAAGTTTGGTGGTATTTGATTAGAATTTTGCCTCTAAAAACCTTTAAAAGTATTAAACAAAAATGTACATGTGAATTGCTGTAGCAAAGTAATGCTTTACGACTCTGATGAGTATCCTTGTTGCAAACTAATAAATAACTTGGTAATATCTATCAAAAATCAGTCACCAGATATGGAAACTACAAATGTTAAGCTTTCAAATGATATATAGTTTGTGATGATTGCTTTATCTTTAAACTACAATATGATGGTTTAAATATGTAACTGTAAATGGCCCCACAGTTTGTATGGTGACAGCACACATGTTTTAATATATTACTCTTCTTACATAATAAAAAAATGTATCAGTGTATGTATTCAGAAGTCTTAGAACTTTCCAACGATATATAGAACCAGTTTGGAGATTACTTTTAGTCAAGAAACTACATTAATACATTTTTGGTGGGGATTTTTTTTGCATTGTTATTGATCTTAATTTGCCAAAATGGTGAATCTGTGTGTGTGTGTGTGTGTGTGTGTGTTTTTTTTCTGACTGAGTGAGCAGGCAGCACCGTCGCTCGGTGGAAAGCACTGTTGCCTCACAGCAAGAAAGTTGCTGGTTCGAGTCTCAGCTGGACTAGAAATTTTAAGTTTTCAAATGATATATACAGCAGTTTGCCATGATTGATTTATGTATAGACTACAATATTATGCTTTTTAATGTAACACAGTTTGTATGGTGGTGACAGTACATGTGTTTTAATCGATTACACTTCTTATATAACAATAAAATAAATAAAAAAACGGTCAAATATGTATTCAGAAATCTTAGTACTTTCCAACGATATATAGAATCAGTTTGGAGATTAATCTCAGTCAAGAAACTACATTAATAAGTTTTTGGTGGGGATGTTTCTAGGCATTTTTATTGATCTTGATAAGGGATATTCTACCACAAACGTACATTTTTACTTATAAAAAATGTGACAGGACCTGACCTTTAGCTTGTCGTGCTCAAAAAATCGAATAAAAACAAACATAAAATCATAAATTCAATAACAGAACACATCCTCTGTCAGCTTCTCCTCCTTAAAGTGATGTCAGTTTCGAGTCATAGCCTTAAATGTGTATTGCATGCATTTTATGTTAAATTTAATGCACATGTGAGAGGACTGACAGAAACATGGGGACAATTGTAAATTTATTTCATTTAAAATTGCTATTTTTGAAGGTTTTTTCCCTCTAAATAACAGTTTTTAGCATTACAAAACTATTAAAACTGTAGGTTCAATTGGGCTGAGGACAAGGACGATGACAGAGTTTGTACATTTGTAAAGTGTTTTTAATAAAGAAAAACAATCTGAGAACCAAATGAAGGACATATTCCTTTACAGAACAACTCACAGAAGTCAATCATCAGTCCATTTTAGAAATTTTGGGGATGAAATACTTTTCATTCATTCTATTTATGTTTTTATTTCAGGGACAGATAATGTACGTTTCTGGGAGAATGTCCCATAAACTTGTGTGTATTTGTGTTGTTTTTTTCTGACTAAGTAAGAGTGAACTGTGATGCTGATGAACACACAGTTGTAGATGTAGACAACTGGTCAAAATCAGAAATTCTGTTACTTATATACATTCAGTTTTGGTTTGTTTTTACCAAACACCATACAACTTCACAAGATCGCTTGTAAAATATTTCATAAGTCCATTGTATGATAATTCACTATTTACTACCCTAATATTAATGAGTGTAAGACATTATTTAAAATTCTACATTTGTGGTAATAAAAAAAGCAATAAGAGCATAAGAAATACCAACAATCCCAGGGAGAATATATGATGACTTGCTTTCATTTTTACGTGAACTATCCCTTTAATCGAGAAGTATTACTATTGTAAAATAAAAACAATTTGCATCTACATTTTTGTTTTATTTTCTTGTCACAAAACATGGTTGTCATTGCATCAGTAATTCTGAAGCTTAGGTCACCAGGTTCAAAAGAAAGAGATTTTTTTAAATGATATTATGTGGTGGTGGGTGGCCTCGTAGCTGTTTCTATGTGAGGTGGCAGATGCATTGGCCACCCAGGCATCCGTATCAGATCAGCTGTGCTACACTATTGATGGCCAAAGCTACAGAACACTTATCAGCAATATAAGTCACGCTTCTGCTCCTCTGTATGTGTCCACCTGTGAAAGTATCTGTGTTCTGCTTCTCTCTATGCACACGTGTTTGGCATACCTGTCATGGTATGTTCATCCTAATAAAAGCTATAGTCTGTATAATGGATTTAACATGGGTTTAGATAAGTGTTTTTGTGTGATGATGATGGATGTTTCAAATAATCTTGATGTATAATTTGCATCACAATTCATCCTGCAAGTTGACCCAGTTAACTTCGATATAACAAAATTACTCTTCCGTACTTCTGTCTTATCAAAGCATATTTATTATCCTAATGTATTCGCTTTTTCTGCATTGTGGAGATGCTCTGTTTTCTGCAATTGTTTTAGGAATTTTCTTTCATTTACCTATACACTGAAACAAATGATTCATTGATTTACGAAAATTTTGCTATCATTTTATTTTGATGGTCTCTTTAACACATTTTGTTGAATTTAAGTTACATTGCATCTACATGCCAAATAATTTTCATTAGATTATAAGTAGACTGTTAGGTTGGGGATAGGGTTATGGTCAGTGTAAGTTGACATGTACTTGCAAAGTTTATTATAGTCAGTTAAATGTCTGTTGAAGGAACAGTATCAGCAGATATTAAGCAGATATTATGTCTACTAATACTCAAATGAGAAGTAATTGGCATGTAGTTGCAATGCAACTTTTAGTCAACAAAATGTGCAATAGGGACCATCAAAATAAAGTGTTACCAATTTTTTTAAGGTAACTGGATGTAAGGAATTTATATGTGCTGATTTACATCAGCCCATATAAATGGTTTGCCTTACTTACCTTAAAAAATGTAGTAAATCCAATTAAACTTTTTTTCAGTTGAAATGACTAGGAATAAAAAAAAACTGTTATTGCAATACAGTAATATAAACATAATATAATACAAAAATACCAGTTTGCAACACTCAAATAAAATGACATTTAAATAAGATTTAAAATGAGCTGAAACAACAAATTTTTTTTGTTTATTTTGGACAACTTAATTGTTTTATGTTCAATCAACTTAAATTTGTGAAAACTAATAAGTTAACTTAATTCCTTCATATTTTCCTAGCACAAATCAATTGTGTGGAACCCAGTGTTTTTAACCATTAACATCCAACATCGTACCGTTTTACGGTTACAAACAATAAAGCGAACCAGAGCCATGATTAAGTTACAGTTTTTCTCGATCTCTGTTGTGCATTTCTCACAACACTATTTACATTTGCACAACAGTTAATGCATTTCTCAAAACAATTAGTACAACCTGCAACCTGCAAACCTGGATAACCTGCAAAAGCGTGTCACACGCTCAAAATGGATAGCTCATTCCTCAAAAGCAAGTATTGATGTCAATGAAAGTGTCTGTCATCAAGATGAAAAGTCCTGACACCATTGTTTATGAACAAAATCAAATGGCTTTGTCATGTTTTCATTATGGCAGTTTACTCTGTACATTTTTTAAATGGAAAAAAGTCAGATTTTGGAGACACTTCCTGAAAATGCTCAAGACAGCACTATATACTATTTGCACAGCCATTTGAAAACTACAGTAGAGTTAGACATCACTGCATTTAGTGAGGTATCTGAGTACAAGACACTGAATATGAATGTTTCACATTTTTACTGCAGATGCTCTTTGCAATTCAAATTTATTCACAACATTGTGCAAAAGAATAAATACACCCTTATTTACAACAAACATAAGCTCCCTTTGGGTAGAGCTGTGCACAACTGTAAACAATATTGCAGTACATATTGGAACTGGACCTACAACATACATAGTCTGTAAATCATTCATGAAATTGTTCAATTTAGAAGACATTTTCTTTTAATAATATTTTTTTTATAAAATTTGCTTGACAGATTTTGACAACTAGTTTAACACTTTTGTATGTAATGACTCAAGTAATGAAATGAGGACTATTAGTTTTATATGGAATGACTATTCAGCATTTACACGTTTAGTTAATTTTGACTGATACGACATAAGCAATTGATAATGTTACAAACAGCAGAGAGTTGTATGAAAGAAACTGATGCATGTCCAAAAGCATTTGCAATTTTTGGCAGGAATAAAAAACTGCTACTATGATGTGCACAAAAGACTAATTGTTTAGAGAAATGCATTAACTGTTGTGCAATTGTAAATAGTGTTGTGAGAAATGCACCAAATGTGTAAATGTCACGCCCTTTGTGAAAAAATAAGTTCAACAGGACCTACAACAATTTCATAACTGTTGTTTTAACAAAGTACAAGCTGATATTATCAATTTTGTCAGTCACAATGTAAAAAAACACAAACAAAAAAAGACATAAAGAGTGTTCGATCAAGATATAATTCACTTAAAATAACCCTGAAGTTCTCAAAAAATAAAAAATATATTTTTTTATCTATAAGAAACACGGTTGTTAAGTCATATCACACAAGCAAGGGTCACCTTTTCCCAAATATTCTAGTAAGCAAATGTGATATAAGGTGTGTTGCATTCCATTTTGGCTGTTAGTGGATTTTTTATTCTGCACTTTGCATCAAACTGCAAAGAGGAGCAGTATTATAGTATCACTTTTAGAATAACAAATTTTTTATTTAAATTTAAAACATTGACAACCAATCTGAATGACAGATGACAGACTTGTAATAAACAGAATAATATAATGCATGCTATTTTAGTTGTACAGTAGTTATCATCAACTTTTTTGATGTGAGCAGGGCAGGCCTCAATGTGTATAAACTAAACTTGTGTATGTTTTAGATGATCTGCTTACTCATAATTGACATGTTTAGTTCTTGCTTTCACCCCCCCCCCATATGTCTTTATGTCGTTTAAATAATGTACTGTGACCAAAATAGTTATATTTACTCATGACATCGGGTTAAATAATCTGCTAATGATGTGTTCCTATTAGCAGTCTTCTGAATGGCACATGCTGAAAAAGCTGCATTTTATTTATCTGTGCTTGTCTCAGGGTGAGAAGGGTTCTCCTGGTTTGGATGGTGATGTTGGAGTTCAGGGGCATCAAGGAAAGGAAGGCCCTCCTGGATTTCCCGGTCTGAAGGTACTTTTGCACATGGCTGCTTTACAAGCTTCAGAATTAATCAGAATTAAATAATATATATTAATATAAATTCTCACATACATTGTTAGTTGAGTCCTCTATTTCCAACTTGATCTCATAAGAAAACTTGTTATTTTATAAAGTATTTATGTATTAGTGGAAAGGTGGCTAATTCATTATAATTTGAACAAAAAATTTATGATTTTTAAATGGAGTTCCCCCTAAACCTTCCCCTCATTGGTGGATAAGCAAATTGTACTAAAATGTATAAATGCAAATGCACACATTTAAACAAATTAGCCAATAAATCAATACCATTAAAATATTTAAAACATATTAAAAAGTTATGAATTGCAATGAAGTTGTGTTGCTATTTTTACTCCATTATTATACCTTATAGATTTTTTTCAAAAAGTTTACTTGAATTCCTAAATGAGGATCTTACCACATTTTAATTGCCATGTTCTTGAGTTAGGCAGTCCATTGTAAAATTTGCTTTATAAATTAAATTGTCTTGACATATTTTTATATTGATTATACACTCACCGGTCACTTTATTAGGTACATCTTACTAGTATCAGGTTGGAATCCTTTTTGGCCTCAGAGATGCCTTAATCCTTCGTGAAAGATTTAACATGTGACTGGAAATATTTTTCAGAGATTTTGGTCCATATTGACATGATAGCATCACGCAGTTGCTGCAGATTTGTCTGCTGCACATCCATTATGCAAATCTCCCGTTCCACCTCATCCCAAGGCCATACCTGTCAACACTCCCATTATTCCCGGACCCATCTCCTACCACCCTCCCATTTTGTAATTTCACCCTGAAAACTCTCATAATTTCACATCCCCCCTCCCTCTGCTTTTTGGTTTTACAGTCTGTAAAACCACTGGGTCTACAAATTTGGTATATTATTCAATCGCAGCGGCCTCACGAAACCCGGTGCATAGTACAGTTATAAACACCACAATACAGTTAGTCTACTAACCTGGTTCTAAACAGTGTTATTCAGACAGCTCACCCCCAAAACACAATCATCCCACCCAAACCCCCTGGTCTCCTTGAATTTTTTTAAGAGACTTGTTGGCAGGTATGCCCAAAGGTGCTCAATTGGATTGAGACCTGGGGACTGTGGAGGCCATTTGAATACAGTGAACTCATTGTCATGTTCAAGAAACCAGTCTGAGATGACGCTTTATGACATGGCATGCGTGTTATCCTGCTGGAAGAAGCCATCAGAAGATGGGTACACTGTGGTCATAAAGGGATGGACATGGTCAGCAACAATACTCAGGTAGGCTGTGGCATTGACACAATGCTCAATTGGTACTAATGGGCCCAAATTGTGCCAATGAAATTTCTCCCACACCATTACACCACCACCACCAGCCTGGACTGTTGAAACAAGGCAGGATGGGTCCATGCTTTCATGTTGATGATGTCAAATTCTGACCCTACCATCCGAATGTTCGAAATCGAGACTCATCAGACCAGGCAACTTTTTTCCAATCTTCTATTGTGCAATTTTGCTGAGCCTGTGTAAATTGTAGCCTCGGTTTCCTGTTCTTAGCTGACAGGAGTGGCACTCAGTGTGGTCTTTTGCACCTGTAACCCATCCATCTCAAGGTTGGACATGTTGTGTGTTCAGAGATGCTCTTCTGCATACCTCGGTTGTAACGAGTGGTTATTTGAGTTACTGTTGCCTTTCTAACATCTCATACCAGTCTGGCCATTCTCCTCTGACCTCTGGCAGCAACAAGGCATTTGTGCCCACAGAACTGGCGCTCACTGGATATTTTCTCTTTTTTTGGACCATTCTCTGTAAACCCCAGAGATGGTTGTGCGTGAAAATCCTAGTAGATCAGCAGTTTCTGAAATACACCAGCCAGTCTGGTACCAACAACCATGCCACTTTCAAAGTCACTTAAATCACGTTTCTTCCCCATTCTGATGCTCAGTTTGAACTGCAGCAGATCGTCTTGACCATGTCGACATGCCTAAATGCATTAATTGCTGCCATGTGATTGACTGATAGGAAATTTGTGTTAATGAACAGTAAAGTGGCCGGTGGATGTATGTGCTTGTGTTAATATACAGTACATAATATATGCACTATAGATAATACTATTTGTGACTTTTAACAACATTTATGCAGTGTATAGATTGTTGTGTAGATTTCTCATTAGAGGATTAATCCATGTTGATAAATAAGTTTGTGATTTTGTTTTACCCCACAGGGTTATATGGGTATACCAGGCATCCCGGGACGTAAAGGTTCTAGGGTACGGTGTGTGTGTGAGTGTGTTCATATATTTCCAGTGACACTTGCAGTATAACTGAACACAAGCCAATCTCTTTCTTGTTCTCATTCAATAAGGGAATTTCAGGGACTCCTGGATTCTTTGGTCCACCAGGACTACCGGTATATTTTCAGTACTTTTGTCTTGATACCTTGTACACCAAAACTTAATTATATGTGGTTTGACAGAAACTCTTGGAAACATTGTGTTTTTCTCTTTCAGGGGCTTCCCGGGATTCAGGGACCAAGGGGGCCTCCTGGACTCCCAGGATGCAATGGAACAAAGGTAATGCAGAAGCATGGAGAATAAGTAATTAGTGAACATTCGTGTTTATGTATTATTAAATTATACTAAAAGGTCTCAGAATGACATTGCTTTTCTTCTAGGGTGAGCCTGGTCCTCCAGGTTTAATTGGGCCAATGGGGCGTCCTGGCAGCCAGGTAAGTTCTGAATAAGAGTGTGAATGAAATTGAAAGTCAATTCAGATGATAGTTAAAAAAGTTGAACAAGGTAAGATGGAATAGGCTCACCAAGAAACTCACCATTGATCAATTTAAATCTATGAAACTGATAATTAACTCTATATAAAATTACTAAATAATGTGGCATAAACAAATTTTACAAAAGTAATTATTATATGCCATACAGTTATTAAATGGACATAGCAATATTTAAAAAATATGTTATGTCTGCGGTGATAGCCTTGTGGGTAGTGTGCTGTCATATAGCAAGTAATGTCCCAAATTTAAGTCCCGACTCATGCCTCTTTCTCGATCCCATCCCCCCGCTCTTTCTCCAACATTAATTCCTGTGTAAATGCTGTCGTATCCTAATATAGGCTAAAACACAAACAAATTCATTAAAAAGATGAATATATGTTAGGCACGGTGGCTGGAAATGCATCAACTGCATAAAACATATGTAATTGGCAGTTCATTCCACTGTGGCAAACCGTTATAATTCAGGAACTAAGCTGAAATAGTTGTAAAACTTTAAAAGTTTTAAACAAATTGGTTTGAATACTGTAAACTTATATATTGAGTCATGCACACATATATTATTTGTGTTGATATCATCAAACATTTAGAGTAACTTAAACATTTTAAGTTCAGTTATCAAAAATGATAATAATAATTCCTTACATTTATATAGCGCTTTTCTAGACACTCAAAGCGCTTTACACATTTTTTGGGGGAATCTCCTCATCCACTACCAGTGTGCAGCATCCACCTGGATGATGTGACGGCAACCATATTGTGTCAGACCGCACACCACATACCAGCTGATTGGTGGAGAGGAGTCAGAGTGATGAAGCCAATTATGATATGGGGATGGTTAGGAGGCCATGATGGACAGAGGCCAGTGGACAAATTTTGCCTGGATGCCGGGATTAAATTAAAATGGTTTGGTATTGCTTCTAAGGGAATTAGGATGTCTCTATGGCCCACGCCCTTTTGGGGCCCCTAAAGTTTCTATTAGGGAGCCCAATCAAACTGGCAACAAAAACACACCCACCAACCCCCTCCCCCACTCTTTACTCTTCGACAAATTCACTTGCCAAAAAAAGTCTTCAAGATTGTTGTCATAGGACCCATACCGGCCAGCGGCACCTCTGGCTTCTAGCTAACATAACAAAATAATTAATTATTTCATAACTCATTAGGTTTGAGTTCTGCTTAATATAGTCATTTTATGAGTTACCATAACTCGTTTTTTTATTAAGTCAAAGTAACTTTTTTTTTTTAAGTTAAACTAACTTATTTCATTTAGTCATTTTCACTGTTGGGTTTTACGATGTAGTATATATATGTTATATTTTGACTATGTTCATGTGTCTCTTTAAATGCAAATTCACTGCTGCTCCCCACCTTTTCCAGAACAAAGCAGATACTTTACAGCCTGTGCCTCGGTTACTTCAGCGACAGCAAACATAACATCGGCATGTGTTTTAAAGCTCAGTTTAAACTCCTGATATACAGCTTTCTAAACAACCAAATACAGATAGTGTGTTGCATGTGTATTAAACTAAGTACTCTTTAGGGTCAACGGTCAAATAGGCTCAAGGTTAAGTCAAAAGAACATTAAAAACCTCACAAAATGTCTATAACCTAAACATTTGGGGAAGTTAATAAAACGAGTATTATGTGAGTAGCACATTTATTGCGTATGGTCAAACACCAAAATTGCTTCACAGTCACAAAGGGGGGGTGGAGGGTGGTGGGTTGTGCTGGGTCTCTCCACACAACCACCAGTATGCAGCATTCACTTGGATGATGCAATGGCAGCCACAGGACAATGGCGTCAGTCACCACATACCAGCTATTGGTGGAGTGGAGAGATAATGATACAGCTAATTCTGTGGAGGGGTATGGCTGGGAGGCCATGATGGGTAAGTGCCGGATGGAATTTGGCCATGACACCCCTACTCTTTACGAGAAGTGCCATGGGATTTTTAATGACCACAGAGAGTCAGGAGCTTAGTTTGACATCTCATCTGAAAGACGGTGCTCACTGACAGTATAGCGTCCTCTTCACTATACTGGGGCATTAGGACTCAGACAGACCGCAGGTTGAGTGCCCCCTGCTGGCCTTCCTTACACCACTTCCAACAGCAAGCTAGTTTTTCCCATGTGGTCTCCCATCCAAGTACTGACCAGGCTCAGCCCTGCTTAGCTTCAGTGAGTAACTGGTCTTGGGCTGCAGGGTGATATAGCTGTGGCAATGGCTAATGGTCATATTAGACCAGTGGTGTCCAAACTTGGTCCTGGAGGGCCGGTGTTTTGCATATTTTAGTTATAACCCCAATTAAACACACCTGAACCAGCTAATCAAGCTCTTTCTAGGTATACTAGAAACTTCCAGGGAGAACACCAGCCCTCCAGAACCAAGGACCTTTGTATTAGAACTAAGAAACAGTGTTTCTTGAATGGATTGAATGGAAAGTAAACGTACTACAAATTAACTCGACCAGGCCTTGTCTCTCTAGGTCATGTTTTGGGTAGGATTTATGTAAATTTGGGATATCAGGGCATTTATGCTTCCAGTATAAAACTCAGATAGGATTTCAGAAACATTGATATGGAGGATAAATATGTTTGGAGTGACTTTGTATCTTTCCAGATCTTTTTCTTTAGTCTTAAAAACCAAAACAGGACATCTTTTAACTGTTTTTTTTTTTTTACTTTAAACCATAAACTTTTGTTGTTGTTTTATACAGGGACAGCCAGGAATCCAAGGACATAAGGTGTGTTTTTTTTCTATTAGTGGTTTAAAAAGTTTATTTGAAATTAAAGTGCATAAATGATAATTGTATGACAATCATTGACTATTGCTGTTTTAGGGGGAGACCATTTTTATCGCCGCTGCTGCACAAATGATGGGACTTACGGGTCAACAAGGCAGAGATGGAGATCCAGTAAGAGAATTATAAATATGACTGCATTTTTTTATGCATGACTTATATCATATATTTTGTTGTATTCTGTATAATTCTGCAGGGTCCACCTGGGTTGCCAGGTGTTCAAGGACATACTGGACCAGAGGGGCCTAAAGGTAACCCTGTAAGTTGTTCATTTTATTGCTCATCAAGATGAATATTGTGATTACATTATTGTGATACTGATGCAACTAATAATGCATTTAGGGACCACAAGGCATTCCTGGATTTCCAGGAGAGAAGGTTAGTTTTGATTTGATAGGCCAGTATTAATATGTGTGTGCATCAGTCTAACGTTTTTGTGTTACCTGTAGGGTAAAGAGGGTCGAAGCATGGGGATACCTGGACCCATAGGTCAAAAGGTTGATATCTTTTAATCCTTTATTTTATTTTATTTTATTTTATTTTATTTTATTTTATTTTATTT
>CAIGQZ010000379.1:20105973-20124292 GCA_903798205.1 Danio tinwini
AAAAAAAATGTTTTAAAGTTACTTCTATATGTATGATCACATGATAGTTAAGAGTAATTTGTGGACTGACTTTCCTATTTTATTCTTTCAGGGAGGAAAGGGAGATAAAGGATATCCTGGAGATACAGGCATAGAAGGGGAAAAGGTATCTGTTTAGGCTGCTGTGTCACTTTAGCTAGAAATCTGTCGAAAAAAAAAAGTTTGACATTTTAAATGCAGTGGGAAAAAGTGTTTGACACATGAACAAACTGAGGTGTAGAAAGCCAATAAAAGTCCAGACAGAAGCTAAAATATCTCAGTAGTTCTTAAGCAACCCTCTGTCCTTCATCATTGGAAATAAATATTAGCTGCATTTGTCCAACATCTACATTATCAGGGGGATGAAGATGAAACCATGGTGGACATTTCAGCAAGACAATGATCCAAAATACAGCCAAGGAAACTCTCAAATGATTTCAGAGAAAAAAAATACAGCCGTAGAATGGTCCAGCCAATCACCTGACTTGAATCTAATAAAAAATGCAAAATAAAGATGAGATTTGATAGATGAGACCCACAGGATCAACTAGATTTTTACACTCTGTTGAAGTTTGTGAAAAAAAATCAATGCAATGCATGTGTCTTCATTCTCCATATGAGAGGTCTTCTAGCTGCCATCACCAAAAAAGCCTTTTATATATGGTAATGAAAACATTTTAGTAGTTCAGTACATGACTGTACTCTCCTTGTATCATTCCATTCTATTGTATTGTTTGAGTTTTTACCCAAATCTGGTTCAATTCCATGTCTATAACTCCTTTAGAAATATTATTCAAAAGAAAAAAAAAACATGATGTGTTTAATACTTGTTTCCCCCACTGTATGTTTAGGCGATGTGTTTCTCTGGCGTTCAAATAAATATGTGTGAGAAAATCTTACACCTTATACCACAGGCTCTCTGTTCTCTGTGATCCCTCCTTCTGGCAACAATTGCAGCCATTTCAACCACAACATTAAAGACGTGCTTTTTAGGCATTACTTATTGGTGCAAATGCCTGTAATTTGAGGAGTGCAAACATTAGTAAATCACAGGTGCATGCTTAATTTAAAAACTACCCTCCCATAAAATTTGCATCTCACCAGAAAACTCCTACAAATGCTTATTGAATAAGGTCAGGTGCAAAAATAGGAGGGTCTACGGCTTTTTAAGCACTACTTTTCTGCATGTGTTATTAACAATAGTACTGTTTAACACTGCTTGTGCTAGAGCAAGCTGTTAGTAAATCTGGCCCCACATTTGCATGTATTAATCTGTTTCTTTGTGTGTATTTCTAGGGTCAGAAGGGTAATCTTGGCCCCCCTGGTAGCCCTGGAGAGGTAGCGATACATTCAGTTATGAAAGTTGTACAATCTCCTGATGTTTATTTCACTTTTATAATAATGAGGAATGAACATTTGATCTTTGTTGTTAACATTTGATCTGTATTTTAGTTCATTGTAATAAATACAGAGATCAAAGGTCAAAAAGGGGATCCTGGGCCACCAGGACTTCTTGGTTTACGAGGCAGTGAAGGTTAGTAACAAAATCAATTACTGACATGCATGCAGAAAGTCAAAAGATCTCATTAAAATGTTCTTTTTATAAAAGGTTTCAATGGTTTTCCTGGATATCAAGGACTTCCAGGTAAATGATGTGCAGTATCTGTAATTATGCAGATTGTTTCCCACGCATACAAACAAATGTTAACTTCCTTTTATGTTAAAATATGTTAGGGACCCCCATACAAGGACCTAATGGAGACACAGGTCTACCAGGGTTTAAAGGTTTGAAAGGGGATAAAGGAGAGCCTGCACCCGATGTCAGAGGACCCAAAGGACGTGATGGCCAACGAGGGGAACAAGGACCCCCTGGTGATCCTGGAACTCCAGGACCTTCAAGTAACTCTTTGTCAAAGACTGTCACATTCAAAATATTTGATCAACAAAGCTTGTTGCAACAAATTTTGGTATTTGTATGTCTCAGTGACATGTCTGTTTGTGCACCTTTTCCACATCCCCAGATGTCATAAGCCGCTTGGGACTCAAAGGACTCAAGGGTGACAAAGGCCTAATAGGCCCTGAGGGTCTGCGTGGGGATCCTGGGAAACAAGGTGAGATTCAGTTTTCTAACACGGTATGCTAAAATGAATATTCCTGGTTTAGTTGTAAAATTAAACTCAAGTTAAGCTTTATTTATTTAAAAGTGTCCTATAAAGAAAATCTGGGTATATTTAGCCATAGTCAACCAATAAGGGATCAGTATATGGGAATGGCCATACTGTGAGCCTCAAACACCATTGTTTCTTCATTCTCATACAGATAAAGTGAGTGTAAAACCCCAGTAAAAATCAGAACACTATACAGACTGTTGTGTTGCTCATGGTGAAAAAATTAAGTATTAGTGTTTTGTGTTTATTTCAGGGTGCATCATTCCGCGTGCACACGTGTGTGAGATAGAGCACTGAGAGATGCGTGTTAGAGCAGAGCTTATTAATATTCATGACCATTCCAAATATGGTCAATTTAGAGCTTTCTGGAAGTTGTTGAACTTACTCAAAGGTACATACCTACTATGTAGAATATTTCTGAACACATCTTACTAAATACACAATTCTATTATTTGTCATTTTAATACAGGAGAGCAAGGAGATTTGTGCAGGCTATGTGCTGCTTCCGCTGCTGATCCTGGACCTCCAGGACCACCTGGGGATTCAGGTGAACCCGGCAAACCAGGTGAAGTCATCATTAAGTTGGCCAGAGCAATTCATAGCAACCTTTTCAGTTTAGGTGGAGCACATTTAAAAGCCACTGGAAAATTAGAGATATGGTTGGATTCAATGCAAAATATTTCATCGTTCTCATTGGACTAAGGTCAAGCTTTCAAAAATGTACTCTGATGTTGATCCTCTTTGTGACCGTTGTCGCCAGGCTCCTGCAACACTGGCACATATGTTTTGGTTTTGCCCAATTCTATGTGTATATTGGTCAGAAATATTTGAGACAATGTCTCAAGTAGTTGGGCAAGCAATTAAACCTGTATCTACAACAGCACTGTTTGGTACACTTCCTTTGTCCGTTCACTGTTCACGATACAAAGCAAATTTTGCTGCTTTTGTGTCTCTCCTGGCCAGACGCCGTATTCTACTACATTGGAAGTCATCTGCTCCCCCTACTCACTCCATGTGGATTAATGACGTTTTTCACTTCATAAAACTGGAACAAATTAGACACTGTCTGATTGGTTCTTCCAAAAACTTTTATAAAATTTGGGGTTTTCTACTTGAATATATGGAAATGTACTGTATACTCCCTGCATACTGGTAATAGTTAATACTGGTAATAATAGTTAATTTTTACATTTTTCGCTGCTGTGTGACATCTAATGTGACATCATGACCAGGCTTTTAGCTTTGGTGTATAAACAGTTGTTTTGGTTGGTTGGTATTTATTTATTTTTATTTATTTTATTTTATCTTATCATTTTTTTTTTTTTTATATATAAATGGGAGTCAATAATTGTCACAATCATTTAGACCCTTGTTTACTTCTCTCTTTGGGAAAAGTTGGGAAAAAAGGAAAATAAAAAAAGAAGAAAAAAAAAGATTAGAGATATATTAATAACATACCTGTTAGTTCAGTTCAGAAACCAGTGAAGTTGGTCCAATTCCAAACTTGGTTAACCAAGTACAGTCATTAAGTTGGCCAGAAACATAAAGAACACCCTAGCAATGCCTCGCAATATCCTTGCATCCACCATTTGTCTTCCTTCTCATTTAATTGCCTTTAAAACTCATCTTAAGATCACACATGTCTGTATTTTGAAATCTAACTGAAAGTGGATTTAACATTTTAAAAATTCAAAAAAATCAGGGTCAGTATAATGGAAATAATGTTATCAGCCAATGTTAGTAATTTATTGCATACGTTTATACTGTATATATTTATTGATCATTTCTTGGTATTTAATTATAACATTTTCCATACTTTTAGTTCCCATCTAATTGATATTTTTATTTTTTTATTTTGGGGTGGTTTGGTTTCACTAACGGACATCAGCTCTATTAACATTCATAAATAATTTCTTCAGGTGCTGTAGGAGTTCAAGGTAATAAAGGATCTAGAGGCTTGAAAGGTCCGCTTGGTCCAGCTGGTCCTCCGGTCAGTTTATCTACATACTGCCACTGGATGATTTGTCCAGATTGTTCAGTTGATATTTTAATATTGTTTTATGTTCACAATGATAATTGAATGTGTTGATTTCTGATTGATTTATTATGATGATGATTTATTACGACTGAATAATTAAAATGTTTTTACAGGGTTTCTCAGGTCTTACAGGTTTTCCAGGGCCTTCAGGCCCCAAGGGAGAAATGGGGATGAAATATGAGATTGGGGAAAAAGGCTTTAAAGGAGACACTGGTGCAGTAGGACTATTGGGATTAAGTGGACAAGATGGTTTACCAGGCATCCCTGGCTTCAAAGGGCCATCAGGAGAAAAAGGAAAGCCAGTAAGTACTTGGAACCATATCATTTGAGATAACTGAAGTAGCACTAGTCTAAATTTGTATATTCAGCATTAAAGTAACAAATTTGTATATTAAGTGAACTTGAAACTGACTTAAAACAAATTTATTTTTCAGAGTGCTTTAGCTCCTAAAGGTGATCAAGGATCTCCAGGTGTTGGTGGGGAACAAGGTAGCACAGGTCCAATGGGAAGTCAAGGGTCAATGGGTGTTGGGTTACCAGGGGCACCTGGAGAAAAAGGAAATTTGGGAGTAGTGGGCCGGCAAGGAAATCTTGGAGATCCAGGTATGAATAAATGCAGAGTATGCTAAAATATAGGATGCTTTTCTGTAGTTTACTATACATAGAAACAGTGTGGCCTAACACTAGCTAAGCGATAAATTGTTAAAGTCCATATATGGTGAATGGAAATACTAATACAAAGGTGTTTGTGCCAAAGATGACAAAAGCCTCCCAAATTTAATAAAACTCTAACATGTAACTACTAGTGGCATGAAAGAGAAATAGACTCAAATGCTACAGTTGCATCCTGCAGGTGAAAAGGGATCTCCAGGACCAGTACAAACAATACCTGGAGACCCAGGCGAGCCTGGACTGCCTGGTTCACCTGGACTACCAGGACCTCCAGGTAAACAGCGAGGTTAAAAGACTTGGAAGATGGACAAGCAGACTAAGAGGAAAATGAATAATGGTTTTAATGTGTGTACTAGGTAATGAAGGTTGTGCTGGGGTTCAGGGATACCCAGGATTGTGTGGGTTTAAAGGAGAGAAAGGACTCTCAACACCAGGAGATACTGGACTTACTGGTCCAAAAGGTGGGTAAGAAACTCGTGCAAATGCAATAAGTCAAATAACCAACAAATGACAACTAATTCTACAAATGTAATTATTCGGTTTTACATTACATCATGTGATGACACCCCAGTCTAATTTTCAGATTCTTTTAATTGCTGTAGGTGATAAGGGTGTGAAAGGGAGGCAAGGTTTACCAGGTTGTGGGAGTATAGGCCGTCCTGGACCTCCTGGGCCACCAGGAATGCCTGGCCCAAAGGTCAGTGTGGTGACACCCATTGTTGGTTAGATTAAATAATGCTAGATCTTTGTAGCAATGTGTGTCAAAGCTTCCATCATTCAGCAAGAAAATTATACAATGAAACCAGTTTAATGAAATAAAATTTATTAAAATCCATCCCTAAGGGTGAAATAGCATTTGGCTGCCCAGGGCCCAAGGGTAGAGAAGGTCTGCCAGGAGATGAAGGGTGCCTTGGTCCACCAGGAATCTCTGGTCCCCCTGGATTTTCTGGATGTCGAGGTCAAAAAGGACAGGATGGACCACCTGGAGAATTTGGTTGGTGGAATCTTTGTTAATGCACTTTATTAATCATCCTTCCCTAAGGAATATGCAAATATACACAACTATACATACACACCAAAGTATGCATACAATCATTGCAATTTTTCCCCTTCTGTCAATTGGCTAAGTTTGTTTCTCACCACTGTAATCCTCTGGCTTGCTTGGCTGGGTCTTGTTGAGCTGTGCATCGGTGGAGTTGCTCTTCAGTGTTTTGGATTCCAGCAGTGACATTTGCATTACACTGAAACTGATTTCAACCGAACTAAAGAAGTTTACTAGAACTTTATCTATGTTCAACTTTTTTGACACAATCTACATTTTTAAAAAGTGCTATAGAAATAAAGATGATTTTATACCTTTAAATAAAGAGGATTTTATATCTAAATATATGTCCAACTTTACATAAAATCTGTCCATCCAGGTGTGCACGGTTTTGATGGTTTTCCTGGAGTGTGTGGTGTTCCAGGATGCTGTATATCAGGAGCCAAAGGGGATGAAGGTCCCTCAGGGATCAGAGGAGCAGATGGACCCCCTGGTATGTAAATTTGACATTTGTAGATACTTGGTAAAAATTTAAAATAAATAAATTGATGGCAAAATCCAACGAAGATTCCATAGCATCAGGACATCATGCATAGTAGAGCAAATTCCCTCAATGAAGGTCACTGCGGCATATACTGTATATTGTCTTTAGGTTTGCCAGGTTTGAAAGGGCCACAAGGTGAAACTGGACTACCTGGATTGGGCATACCTGGTGTAACAGGTGTGGTTGGGATACCTGGGATCTTTGGACCTGTTGGTGCAGTTGGTTTTCGTGGACCAAAAGGTTTCCAGGGTCGGGATGGTTCCCCAGGATTTCCAGGTACTCAACATCCAGCATTTTTTGGAACTTTGACGCAAATAAATAAATTAATGCCAAGGTGCTATTTTCCATTAAGTAGCAACAATTTTAACGGTTCATGAAAACTTTTGTGTAAGTGTCAATGTTTTTGACATGGCTAAAGACACCAGTAATTGATAACTTATTACAATTACCTCTAATTGCACCATGAGGAGGTGAGGATTGAGGAAAGTGGGAACTTCTTAAGGAGTTTTGTTTGAGTAAACAGGTGGATTCTTTGTGGTGATTTATTGACTAAACGTGATACACAATGTAAATTTCACATCTGCACCAATAATCACTACTTACAGCAGAAAATTCAAACACATGTTAATGTGACTATTAAGCATAAAGTTATTGTAAATGTGGTTTATGTTTGCACAGTTCTTTTAATTTTGATGTAAGATACTTTTCAGCACAAATAAAAAGCAGTTGATTATGGGATAATACATTATAATACAACTGTAATAAAAACAAACACAGGAAAAAATGGTGTTTCTTAAAAATGGTAATACTATTACAATATGAACAATTATCTTTATTATTAAATCCTGACCTGCAAGGGAAATCAGTGGTGTACATGTTCTGACATTTTATCCTACCCATCAGATTATGCTATCGACAATTTGAATGGTTCTAGGATTTGGGTGGGTTAAGGGTGATTTAAGCCTCATGCCACAGCACTCCACACCAAAATTTACACTGGTTGCACATCTGATGGGTAGCATATTTCGCCATCATGTGTTACCTACTTTTTGAATGGGTGGTAGGTCAATCTGACAAGGTAGGACAAATGGACAGAACATACAGTATTTATTTAATGATGATGCTGTGTTGGGATGCCAAAGGATGCCAGGATATATAATTTCACTTGATTAAATTTCTCTGTCCTCATAACTTTTCCTTGCGTCCTTCCCTAAAGTCCTGAAGGGATGGAGCTAAGACATGAGGATATGAAGCAAAAAAAGGAAACAAGGATGCACAAATAAGAATTGAGGAGCATTCATTGACACATCTAGATTTTGAACCCAAAACTAACACTGTCTTCTACAATACAGCACATATGCTTCTGTTTCAACTCAAACAACATATTGTAGAGTTTTAATAACCATTTAAGCTGTTCTTCCTAAGAGGCTTAGTATGCCCTTTGTTCGATCTTCTTTGTTTCGCTCAGGTATACGGGGAGATCAGGGCAGTCCTGGAATGACTGGTCTACCTGGAGTAGATGGAAATCCTGGACCACCAGGGCTCCGGGGACCTAAAGGTTTAAACATACACATATACAAATACAGCAGTTATTTTCAATAAAGATACTTTTTCTTTTGATTTTTAAAACACTATTATTGATCTCTCAATCTCTTATCAGGTTTAATGGGTAAGCATGGGGTGCCAGGAGATGAAGGAAAGCCTGGGGAGCCAGGAGACCCTGGGCCCCGTGGCCCAAAAGGACAATCATCAAATGTTACGTCTCCAGGAGAACTTGGTCCCCCTGGCCTACCAGGTGATTCATTAAACAGTAAAATTTATTTTTACCAGTTCAATATGCTGTTACGTGTCTGCATTCAGTTTGTCTGCAATCTCAGCTTTTGATAGAACTTGGGAGACTTACAGGCCTTATGACATTGTCTGTGTTTTAGGTCTTCTTGGTCTTCCTGGCAATAAAGGGGAAATAGGACTTCCGGGCATTTGTGGGGAATGTGGGAAGAATGGAGTTCCAGGCAGTTCTGGTCCACCAGGTATAGATGCTGAAATCCAAAACCTTGCTGTCTGCATTAGAACACAGTATAAACATTCTCTTTTTAGGCCCTCTTGGTGACCCTGGCACAAAGGGGCTTCCTGGAAATCAGGGTCTTAATGGAAACTTTGGAGATCAAGGAGTTATGGGGTTTCCAGGCAAGTTTATCCACACCCATTATTGTAAAAGTTGATTTAACACCATGATGCTTCATAGGTCATTTTCACAAATCATTTCTCTTGTTAAAATGTGTCAATCATTTTATCTGGCAGGAGTAAAAGGCGTTAAAGGTTCATCTGGTTTTCATGGAGAGCCTGGGATTCCTGGTGTTCCAGGACCAAATGGACCAAAGGGGATCAAAGGTGATCCTAGTCCCCCTGGGCCAGAGATTCCAGGACTACTTGGTGAGAAGGTATCATTTTCAAATTAATGTCAAAATAGTGACATTCTAGTTCTGTTCTAAAACCTAATGCCTTAGTTACCTTCTATGGTAATACACTAACCCACTACACACTATTTGGATTATGTCTTTATTTTGTCAGGGTGAACCAGGGTGTCCTGGGGGCACAGGGAAGAAAGGTGACAAAGGTATATGTGGAATAAATGGGCTCGCAGGTTTCTCTGGAGTTCCTGGGGAAAGAGGAGAAACTGGAGTAACAGGAGATACAGGTATTACATTTATTAAATGTAAAACTTTTAATTGAACTTAAAGCTTCTCTTGTTGATCAGTTATTGGTTGCTTCTTAAATACTCAACCTGAGATCTTTTAATTTGTGGATTTCATTGAACTGATTTTAAGCTGATGAAACAAAAATGTATACGGTCAAATCAGGCATATTTGCAGTGGCGCCATCTGTAATGTCAGTAAAGGTTATAATGATAAAGCTAATTACATGGTCAGGTATAAGTCATACCAATCTGGGTCAACATCAGCAGCATCTCAGTCAGCATACATATATTGTTCTCCCTTGAGTCTCTTCTGAACTTTTTTCTTCATAAGAGCACTATCCTCTGTCAAATTCTTGTTGCACTATTACTCTCTTAAATAACAATATTTTGTTATGCATTGTGATTTTATCAGGACCCCCAGGAGAACCTGGTGATGAAGGGTTTAATGGGTTTCCAGGTCCACCTGGATGTGAAGGACCTTGTGGTCCACCAGGTATGATCCCATTCTAGATTTTTAAATGCAATGTAAAATGGAACCCATACATACAAACAAACACCACATATGTGTATGTGTTGTAAAAGGATTCACACAAATTGTTTGGTTCAGTAATTTTCTGTTTCATAAGGTGTTCCTGGCTCGCCTGGAGACCCTGGACCTCCAGGACCTCGGGGAGAACAAGGCAGGGATGGCATTCCAGGGTCAGCTGGAGAAAAAGGAGACAGAGGATGTAAGACACTGACACAAACACATAAATGTTAACACGCAGCAGTATTAGAATTGAACATTATTGATTTTGTTGTGGGCAACGCGGTGGCGCAGTGGGTAGCATGATTGCCTCACAGCAAAAAGGTCGCTGGTTTGAGCCTCGGCTGGGTCAGTTGGCATTTGGAGTTTGCATGTTCTCCCTGTGTTCGCGTGGGTTTCCTCCAGGTGCTCCGGTTTCCCCATCAGTCCAAAGACATGTGGTATAGGTGAATTGGGTATGCTAAAATTGACCATAGTGTATGAGTATGAGTATGAGTATGAGTGTGTGTGTGTGTGTGTGTGTGTGTGTGAATGAGTGTGGATGTTTCCCAGTGATGGGTTGCGGCTGGAAGGGCATCCGCTGCGTAAAACATATTCTGGATAAGTTGGCGGTTCATTCCGCTTTGGTGACCCCAGATTAATAAAGGGAAATGAATGAATTATTTTGTTGTTTTAGGTACTATGACTGGGGATTCTGGCCTACCTGGCATTAAGGGTGAGAAAGGTATGTCCATGCTTAGAAAGCCCACAAATTTTAACATACTGATCCTAAACATGTACCCATGCTTACAGAATCTGTATATGCCTAATTACAGGCATTAAAGGCACCTGTGGACCACCAGGGCCATGTGGGCCACCAGGACCCTGTGGCCCATCTGGAGATATTGGTTCTCCAGGCAAACCCGGAGTAAAAGGGCAACGTGGGTGTTCTGGGCCACCTGGTGTCTGTATTTGTGGTCCAAAAGGAGAGCGAGGACCTAATGGGTTTCCTGGTCCACCAGGTGATTAGTTATCTTTGATTACCAGTGATGCTTAATAATAACTATTGCTAATGCCTCGTTTCCACTGACTGGTACAGTACGGTATGGTATGGTTCGTGATTGAGACGTATCTCTGTAACCAATCAGCGTTCAGCTGCGTGTAGCCCCACCTTTTGGTACCCTTTGTCATGTTTGGTACCCTTTCAAAAGGGTGCCGAAAAAGTGGTACGGTACGGTTTGGTTTGCCTTTTGACAGTGGAAACGGCCATAAAAGCGTACCGAACCAAATCGTACCATACCGTGTGATTGGTTAAAGAGATACGTCACAATATCGTGGAACTAGCCAGAATGAAAACAAAGGGACTCCATGTTTTTAATACACGGCCGAGACAACTATATGTATATAATAACGAGCCATGGATGACCTGAGCTTTACCAAATCTTGTTGTCTTGATGTACAGCCACAAAGCCAAGGACACCGTGTTCTGTTGTTGCTTTACGAGGCCGTCTAAAAGTATGAGCAGTTTTCGTTTTCTCCAGGGAGCTCGTGATCACGTCTATATTTGATATAACAAACTTCTTGAGCTGATGATAATAGCGCGTGTGTGATTATTGAAGTGTCTTCGACATCTGATCCATTCAGAAAAAAAAGAACAAATGCGAGAGTGAAGCGCGAAAAAAAGGAGAAGCCTGACAAAACACAGGAGCGAATTGTTTCAGCCATTGAATCATGAACTAACTGCCATGGTTATCATCACCTTTTGGACTATTGTGAACTCGGAATGACGGAATTACTCTCTAACAGAGGTTACATGTGCTGGTGAAGTAGAGACACAGATGAGAGGTTTGCTCAGACTGTGGGCTATGTTGCGTGTTGTTTTTGAACTCAAATAAGGAATAAATCTATGCTGTGTGTAGTTTTTTCTGTAATTGGTAACATATCGAAGACTGTAAGGGTCTGAATGTGTTCATACTGTATATGTTCATTTATTTATTTTATACAATTACAGACGTTACACTAGGCTATTTCGCACTGTCATTGATCTGCTTTTATAATCAAATCATGTTCATAGAACGGTTAGTAATAAACATTTATAGACAAGTATTTATATGTTTAAAGCATCAGTTTTGTGAGAAGTGCTTCTCATATGATTTCTGAATGACCTGTACGGCTTTACTGTAGACATTTATTCGAGCGAGAATGACATAGACTAAAACTCTGTCATACACCACGCCCACCAAAAAGGTACTCTTTGTAGTACGCAAAGCAAGCCTGATAAAGGTGACTCGTACCGTACTGTACCATTCAGTGAAAACGAGCTGTTAAAATCCCTTACCATATTAATTTTATCAATTGTGTAGTTCCAAAAAAGTGGTTTACTTATACTCAGTTTCACATCAGTGTAAGAGTTTCCACTACTATGTTTTCTGTAATGAAACAAGGGGAAAAAGGTAAGCATACTGGATGTCTTACATTGAGAGTATGATCTACACCACTGCTTACTGGTTCAATAGATCTCAAAACTCACAGTTCTGGTCCCATTTTTTTTGTGCTGCATATATTATCGTTAATTGTTAAAAAGCTAATTAAATACATACAATTAAATACATATAAATGCAGATTCTTCATTCAGTAGTTCATATTTATAAATGTTGATACATAGTGTGCTTGGTAATCTGTTCTACTTCGTAACAGATATGTTTTATGTGTGTTTAAATGTAAATGCAGGCCTCCAAGGACCATGTGGGCCTCCTGGAGACCCAGGTCCAGGCCTTAAGGGAGATAAAGGCTGTGTCGGGCCCCAAGGACGTGTAGGACCACCAGGTTGTACTGGTGACCGGGGAACTCCAGGTGAACCAGTAAGTGGACACAAAAGTTTAGAGAACTAGGGTGAAATTTTTAACTCAAAAATGATTTACAGTTTTTATTAAAGAGCCCCTATTATGCATTAAATAAGGTCATATTTTGGTTTTGGAGGTCTCCAACAACAGTCTGATATGCATGCAAGGTCAAAAAACCCTTTCATTGTCTTATAATATGCATTTATTTTTTCCTAATGATCCCAACGACTCCCATATGATTCATTCAGCGATTCATTTGTTCCCAAACCCCTCCTTATCTGCGCTGATTTGTCCGATGACCCAGTCTGTTGTGATTATTGTGGTAGACTGCGTTCAGCGTGAGACAGAGAGAAATGCCCACCAAGGCTTAACAACAATTTTGAGGTAGTCAGAGTGCAGAGTATATGTGTGAGCCCAATGCAGGAGTGCATTAAAGCAGTATAATTAAACACCAGCATATTGCTGAACAACTATTTTGAAACTTGACCACCACACGTGTGTAGAAACAGCTAATGGTGGTTAAAGCAAGACAAACGGCAGTGAATCGCGAGCTCACAAAGGCATTTAAATCTGTAAACAAAGCAGAACGTGTTGCATTTTCAATGTGGTTTTAGACATGATATAAGAATATAAAGAGTTAACCAGATAACAAGCGGTTACAAGTAACAAAACACAATTAAATACATAGTTTGCAAGCTAGAGAAAACAGGAAGGCAACCATTTTAATTGCATTTACTTACACTTGTGAAATGGAGGAAGAAACTGATCCATGAACTGTGTACTGCAAAGTTCCTGTCAAGCTCTGACAAAGTCCCATACATCAATAGTCTTTTCTAATCCTACCTTTATCAAACGGCCGACGAATCCCCCATTGTAAGCATGTAGATTGCTGAAGCAATTGTCAGAAAAATGACAGGAACAAAGCACAAGTCTGGGGCAATAATGCAGAGGTGTTTTTGCAAAAATAAACTTCAACCACTGACTCTTCACAGCCTCATCTTTGGGTAGAGAAAATAACACTAACTTTCCCTCAAATTTCAGAGCACAGCATCTTCGCGACATGATTCAACCGGGATCTGCTACAGTGTTTGTCTTCCTCTTTTTCTTTCTAGAGTTTTTGTGGGCTGGGCCAGGGGTTACAATCTTCCCAGGTCTGCGTGCGCAACAAATGGGCGGGGCTTGAGTTCCAGCACGGCTAAAGACTCATTACATCGGCGATTCATTCGAACCACTATGAGTCGACTCATTTATAGATGAATCAATAGTTTTTCAACATAGTGTACTTTCAGATTTAAGCCTTAGCTGGAAATTTCACTTCACTTAGAGCTGTGTTACACATTGCATAGAAGGTCATTTTAAGAAACCCATAACATGGGCTCTTTAAGCACTGAAAATATGAATCAGTGTTATTTTATTTATATTCTATTACAGTATTTTTTAAAATCTTGTATTGTTGTCGTTGTAATTTTAGTTTTAGTCATATAAAAATGAGGCCTTCTCTGTGTAATTTTCAAATTTGATTGTACTTCATCATTTTTTTTCTGAGTTTGATTGAAATATTGAGTTTGTTTAATAGATCCAGTCATGTGATGAGCTGTAATGTTTCCAGGGTAAAGATGGAGATTGTGGTTTACGGGGTCCAAAAGGAAATATAGGGGCTTTGGGTAGAGTTGGGCCAGATGGTAAGAAATCTATGCATTTAATAATTATATAATGGAATCTTGAATTAATTAAATGTGTAGATTGATAAATATTTAATTCTTTTAAAGGACAAAAAGGACACTGTGGACCAGTTGGACCTGCTGGATTAAAAGGTTGTAAAGGACTTCCTGGAAGTAAAGGTGATTGTTCCTATAATGGCATACTATCACACCATTGGCAATTTATGCTGTCAAAATATGAAACTGTTTTCATCTTTTTGATTATTTAGGGCCAAAAGGCTGTGATTCCACCATTGAGATCTTTTCTACACCAGGAGATCGTGGGTTTCATGGAAAAACCGGACAGAAAGGAGAACCAGGGGATAATGGAGATAAAGGGTTGCGAGGTCTAAAAGGTACAGCATCACAAGTTTGCCTCCCGATGCTTTCATTTGATGTTTTATAAAATAATTGTTTATTTGCATAATTTTCATTTTTTAGGAACAAAAGGTCAAAAAGGAGATATAGGAGCAAATGGACCTGATGGATCTAAGGGGGTGCTCGGACTGCAGGGAGACAGTGGAGAAAAAGGACATAAAGGTAGGACTTAGGGTGTTCAAACAGTACAGATTTTGTTTGGAATCATGTCTCCTTGCAGCAGATTTTCATTTGTGTTTGTGACAAAGGAATTCCTGATGCTGTTTTGACTCCTTTACACATAATATAAGTCCTTGATGAGTTCTTGCTCTTGATTCATATACAATCAAATTGACATGCATACATTCAGCCTGGCACAGCATTGTATTGGATGTTCTGTCAGGTTATGAAAGATGTTTTGTTGTACCTCATTGACAGCGTTAATGCTAGGCAAATGACTACATGCTTTTTTTGGGGGAATTCAGACCTAGACTCTTTCTATTTTAATAATTGCTAATTGTATATGACCACATTGTATATTACTTCTTAGTATTATGTTTATTATTTGTATAATATTTCACAATCACAAAAGCTGCATTTATTCAATTAAAATAAGTAAAAAAAAACAGTTTATTGTAAAACCTGATTATAATTTTTAAAATAACCCATTTTATTTTTGGTTATAATTTTAAAATAACCCATTTCTATTTTATTAATTTTGAAATGCAGTTTAATTCTGTGATAATGAAGTTGAATTGTTAGCGGGATCACAGAAATCTTACATGATCATTTGACATTATTATTATTATTATCAAATGTAATCCTTTGATAAATAGAAGATGGTTTTACTGTCACTTTAAATCAGTTTAATACATTTTTACTAAATAAAAATATGCATTTACATTCTTACCAACACCAACCTTCAGATTATATTCTCTCGCACAATAATATCTGCTTAGTTCAACATTTTGACATTTGTCCAAAATTCCCAATGAATTTTTTGTCATTTTCATGTACTAATTTTGTTTTGTCTCCTAAGGTGCTCGCGGTTTGACAGGCGAAGTGGGTGCCAAGGGCGCACCAGGTGCAAAAGGTCCACAACTAAGAAAGAGAGATGGATTCCTTTTCACCAGACATAGTCAGACAACGGTTATACCAGAATGTCCTGCAGGGTCGAAACGTTTATACACTGGATATTCGCTTCTCTTCATCAACGGCAATAACCGCGGACATGGACAAGACCTAGGTATGAAACGCACACACAACATTTATACAACTTTTCATGCCTATTGACACAGAAGCAACAATTATAAGTGTTTACTTGTGTGGTTGTAGGAACTCTGGGAAGCTGTTTGCCGATGTTCAACACCATGCCTTTTATGGTGTGTAACCGTGATGAAACTTGTCGCTACGCCTCTCGAAATGACTACTCCTATTGGCTGTCAACAGACACACCAATGTTACCTGACCAGCAAATGATGTCTGGTGAAATATTGAAATGGTACATCAGCAGGTGAATGCAGATCCTATATTTCCTCAGCAGGCCTGTTGTTCGCTTTATTTTTAGTTTTATATAAAACTGAATGACATGGAATAGATGAGATAATAATAACATGAAAAAACTCCACCTCTCTCTCTTTTTCTCTTTTTCTTTTCCTCAAAGGTGTTCAGTATGTGAGGCAACAGCTAATGTTATAGCAATTCACAGTCAGACCATTAACATCCCACAATGCCCTGTTGGGTGGCTTTCACTATGGGAAGGTTACTCCTTTGTAATGGTAAGAGGAAGACATTATTTACTAAGTATGGCAGGAAAGACATTGTGTGAGATCAACATGGTTGTTAGCTTGGAGGTCATCTGTATTCTTTTGTATGATTAAGCCTGGCAAACACTTGGTATTTAGAATTATGTGTATACATATACAGTGAAGGAAATAAGTATTGAACACATCACCATTTTTCTCAGAAAACATATTTCTAAAGGTGCTGTTGACTTGAAAGTTTCACCAGATGTTGGTAACAACCAAAGAAATCCACATATGCACAGAAAACAAATCTAATTAGTTTACAAATTAAGCTATGCGTAATAAAATGAAATGAAGCAGGGGAAAAAGTATTGAACACATGAAGAAATGAAGGTGTAAAAAGGCATGGAAAGCCCAGACAGCAGCTGAAAATCTCTATTATTCAGCAATCCTCAGCCCTTCATCATTGTAAATTAATATCAGCTGCTTTAGTCCAGCATCTGCATTATCTGGATGATGAACATGAAACCAGTGTGGACATTTCAGCAAGACAATGATCCAAAACACAGCCAAGGAAACTCTTAAATGCTTTCAGAGAAAAAAAATCAAGCTGGAGAATGGCCCAGCCAATCACCTGACTTGAACCCAATAGACAATACAAAATAAAGATCAGATTTGATAGACGAGACCCACAGAACCATCCAGATTTTTACACTCGTTTGAAGTTTGGGAAAATCTCACACCCGAGCAATGCATGTGACTTCCATATGAGAGGCATCTTTATGCTGCCATCACCAAAAATGCCTTTTATATAAAGAATTAAATACATTTCAGTAGTTTAGTACTTTCTCCTCTATTTTTTATTATTTTTTTTTATTTTTATGTTTGGATTTTTACCTAAATCTGGTTCAATTACATGTCAACAGCTGCTTATTCCCAGGAAAAAAACATGACATGACATACTTATATTTTTTAAGGAAATGGGTTACCGTGTTTTTTTTAATTTATAATTGCACTTTTAAATCAGTTAAATTTTTTTACTTTGTTAATTTGGCAGTTAATTTGATTAAGCTTAAATATTTTTCAGCATTAAAATTTAAGAAATGTCAATCTTTGTTAATTTTCAATCACTTTGTTCATATCAATCTTTGGCACTGGGCTGATTGGAAGAAATTCATTCATTCATTTATTCATTTTCTTTTCGGCTTAGTCCCTTTGTTATTCTGGGGTTGCCACAGCGGAATGAACCGCCAACTTATCCAGCATATGTTTTACACAGCGGATGCCCTTCCATCTGCAACCCATCACTGGGAAACATCCATACACACCCATTCACACACATACACTACGGACAATTTAGCTTACCCAATTCACCTGTAGTGCATGTCTTTGGACTTGTGGGAGAAACCAGAGCACCTGGAGGAAACTCACGCGAACACAGGGAGAACATGCAAACTCCACACAGAAATGCCAACTGACCCAGCCGAGGCTCAAACCATTGACCTTCTTGCTGTAAGGTGATTGTGCTACCCACTGTGCCACCGTGACGCCCTAAAAAAAAAGTCCTCAATAATAAAATATAAAAAATATATAATACATTGTACAAGTGCATTTAAACAACCCAAAAGTCACATTGCTAAAAAACTAGAAAAATCGGCTGACATTAATTAATAAATTAATTTAAAATGTTTTAGTCTGCTGTTTGTTTGTAAACATTGTATTTCATATTAAAATAAATAAATAAATGTTTGCATTTTATTTTGCTATATTACACTAAAAGATGTTTGGGGTCAAGCAGGGGGCATTGCTAAACATAAAGCTCTACAGGGGAACTCTACTGTCGACACTTCTGCATAAAAGGCTGTCACACCAGTTTCACAATGCATGAGCGTTGTATATAAATAAATAAATAAATAAATAAATAAATAAATAAATAAATAAATAAATAAATAAATAAATAAATAAATAAATAAATAAATAAATAAATAA
>CAIGQZ010000379.1:20131903-20155686 GCA_903798205.1 Danio tinwini
AAAGGTCATTTAAAATTTTTGGGTCAACTATCCCCTATAGTTCTTTGCTGACCCATTTATATACACTACCTAACAAAAGTCCTGTCATCAATCCTAGTTTGTAAGAGCAACAAATACCAACTTGACTTTAGTTTATCATTTGGAAAAGTGTCAGAAGGTAGATTTGTCAGATGAATCATTTGTTGAACTGCATCCCATTCATCACAAATACTGCAGAAGACCTATTGGAACCTGCAGGGACCCAAGATTCTCACAGAAATCAGTCAAGTTTGGTGAAGGAAAAATCATGGTTTTGAGGTTACATTCAGAATGGGGGTGTGCGAGAGATCTGCAGAGTGGATGGCAACATCAACAGCCTGAGGTATCAAGACATGTGTGCTGCCTATTACATTACAAACCACAGGAGAGGCTAAATTCTTCAGCAGGATAGCGCTCCTTCTCATACGTCAGCCTCCACATCAAAGTGCCCGAAAGCAAAGAAAGTCAAGGTGCTTTAGGACTGGCCAGCCCGGTCACCAGATATGAACATTATTGAGCTGGAGGAGGCACTGAAGATGAATCCAAAGAATCTTGATGAACTCTGGAAGTCTTGCAAAAACGCTTTCTTTGCTATTCCAGATGACTTTATTAATACGTTATTTGAGTCATTGCAGAGATGTATGGATGCAGTCCTCCAAGCTCATAGGAGTCATACATAAAATTCATTCTTTTTCCACTGCATCATGACTTTATATTCTAGACTGTACATTATTTCTGTAAAGTGACAAGACTTTTGTTCAAGCAAATTCAGACCGTATTGTCCTAATGAAATAATTAAAAATCAAGACATGGTCATATTTTATTATTGGTAAAATAAGCGTCATCTAGAGGCCTTTGCCTCTTATATAAGCCACTTCTGATACCAAATAATCAACTAGAAGTCAAGTTATTATTTGTTATTCCTAAAACTTGAATAGGTGACATTCAAGTTGCTATTGACAGAGCTGTGTGAACAAAAACTGATGTTTATCTTAGTACAATAATATATCTTCTACTATAAAGTTCTATTACATTTGGGCCTTGTTTCATGTAGTCCAAAAACACCTGTGGCTGTATCTGTCATCAGTGCTTTGAAACTTAATTCAGAATTCACTAATTGTTCAATTAATTCCTTTCAATAGAAACGTCTCCAGCAGCACAAACGTATACGTCCTTCTTGTGTCAACACTTCCAGAAAAGACACATTAAACTCTTCATTCAGAATCAATTAAGTTTATAAAAGCTTTCATCCTTCACTTCTGCCGTGGCATGTGTTCTTCAGAGCGCGCGCGAGAGAGAGAGACGCGCAGGCATTTCTCTGTTGTATTTGTTTTAGATTAGCTAAACAAACCCGAAGCCATTCACTCTAATGCTTTTATTGTAGCTCCCATTGTCGACTTGCAATTCGTTCATTTGCCTTATCTTAATGAGAGTGTCTCGCATTAGTGTGGGAGCAGAAGTATCTATGCTTTATGACATCACAATCCACCATCACCCGGCAACCTGGGCAGCTGTCAGTCAACCGTACGAGTGGAGGGAGAGTTTAAAAAGAGCCCCAGAGACTTACTGAGGGTCCAGAACCAAAACCACAGCTTCGAAAGAGACACTCCGCAAGCGGACAACAGAGCTTTGAGATGAGGCTGTGTGAACTGCAGTGTTATTTGGCCCTGTTGGGTCTGTCTCTTGTGCTATGTGGTCGCAGTGCTAACTCACAGCTTGAACCGGAGATGGACTTCCGCCATCACAGACTTTTGCAGAGAGCGAGAGCAATTGGACAGGCACAGGTGAGTCTCAAATGCAGATTAACACCAAATGTGGGTGTTACACCAAATTTGGCCTATAAAAAAGGGAGGGGCTTGTTAAAGAGAAATAGAAGTCATGTTTTGGCGTCCCAAGGAAAAATTAGAATGCAAATACTAAAGGAAAATGTTCTATAGTTCTATTTCCTCAACTTTCATGGAAGATTTCCTCACCACAAAAGGTTTTACAATGGAAAAGAACCAATATACTTATTTTTTAAGAGGTAATTTTTTTTATTCACTCAACAGTTAAAATCTTCAGAATTTTTTTCAGATCTTTATTATTTTTTCTAAAAAAAAAAAACTTCAGCATGTTTATTTTAACCATTATGCAATGTTCTATTGTTTTATGTCCTTAATATTCATGGAAGATTTCCTTTACACAAAAGGCTTTACAATGGAAATAGAACCAATAGAACATTTATTTTTAAGAGGTAATGTTTGTTTTTTCACTGAACCGTCAGAATCTTAGGATCTTCCTAATTTTGTTCTACAAAAAAACACTAAAGCATGTTTATTCTAAGCATTATTTAATAATTTATTGTTATATTTCCTTTATATATATATATTGATCTTTATTTTAAAATGTACAAAATTTGAAAAAAAAACAAACAAACACTAAAGCATGTTTATTCTAAGCATTATTTAATGTTTTATTGTTATATTTCCTTTATATATATATTGATCTTTATTTTAAAATGTACAAAATTTGAAAAAAAAAAAAAAACAAACACTAAAGCATGTTTATTCAAAGCATTATTCACTTTAAGGTTCTTTATGGAATGAAACCTGATTCTTCTATGGAACTGCTCTGAAAAGCCTCTTGTGGAACCTTTTA
Source organism: Danio tinwini (assembly GCA_903798205.1). Lineage (NCBI taxonomy): Eukaryota > Metazoa > Chordata > Actinopteri > Cypriniformes > Danionidae > Danio > Danio tinwini. The sequence continues at coordinate 20,134,559 of CAIGQZ010000379.1, forward strand.
CCATTTATCTGCTATTGTGATCTTTATATATTCAACTTACGATGTGTGTTTGTGCCCTGAGGAAGCCAAAAAGTGATGCCATTTATTTTACGTCATAAAATTTTGTTGGAAAATCTATTTTTTTCAGGGATTTGCATTTTGTCCATGCACCTTGTATGCTGGTTGAGTGCTCCAGACCTTCCCTTACCAGTTATATTCAACTTACCAACATTTAATTTTCATTATCTGAAACTACTATTCAAAAATAAGTTGTAATATAAAAATAAGCCAATTTTTTTCCGGTTTGTTCTGCATAGCTTACACAAATTATTGTCGTTCTCTCATCCTCATGTTGTTCCAAACTTGTACTGACTGCAAATTTAATAGATTTTAGATATGACTACTGATTTTAACTGTCTTTGTCCAAACAATGAAAGACAGTAGAGTCAAAAACAACACTGGACCAAATTGGCTTGCATTGGATGAACAAAAACAGTTTTTTTCGTGTTGTACAAAAGAAAACCTTTTATAGGACAATCATTAGAAAAACTTGAGTGTTTTTAGGAGTAAAACTTAAAAACCACTTAAAACTTAAACTTTTATGACTTAAAAAATATATTGTAATGAATGTAAATGAAGTTGCAATATGGTTATTTGCCTCATAAAGAGTTAGAAAACTATCCATTTAAATAAAATTGCATTTGTTATAACTCACAATCTCAACTTAATTTGAATAAAATTTACAGAATGGTTTGGATTTATCTAATTTTCCCCACCAATTTTGGGTTAAAAACACAACAGGACTAGTGCAGGACTTAATATTTTAGCTTAATGTTGTTGAAATGTTACGTTTGCTCATTACTCCAGACTTTTTTAGAAGAATAGATGCTTAAATTAGAAATGACAACAATTTCCATCTAATTCTATAGGAAGACATCATTAATTCCAGTCCTTCTCCTTTCCCCTCACTCACAAAAACACAACGCTAAATGAAGCTGTTTTTCTCATTTACGACTTACGACAAGTAAATCCATTATCTTTTACTATACAGGAACTCTGAGTTAATGGGACACATTTAGTTCTAATCAAAACACGTTCCTCAATAAATGCAAAATGGCTTTTACTCTTTTAGCCTCGGTTATACCTCATGTATACGTTAATCTAAATGAATGCACACCATTAGCTTTACTAGATGGTGTTTGTTCTACAAATAAAAAGGAAGGTGAGGTGGAAAATGAACTGAAATGTGTGTTTTCTCAGGAATGGACAAAGAAAGACGTCGAAGAGCTCCTTTCCCTGCTTTCCATGCCCGAAATGCAGATGCGTGAGAGTGATCTGTCAACAACAGATGAAAACGAGGATCTGCGCGTCGAACTAGAGCGTTCCGCAGAGAGTTCAAACCACATTCCCGCTCGGGAACGTAAAGCGGGATGCAAAAACTTCTACTGGAAAGGTTTCACCTCCTGCTAAAGTTGCCAATTAATATCATCTCAAATCTGTTGCTATCATAACCACTGTGGTCAAATCACAAGCCTATTGGTTATATCAGTCAACTGATTGATTGTAAGTTTATAAAACACAAATAAAGGATAAAAATAAAAGAGCTTTTTGTGGTGGATGATTTAATGTATTAGGTATGCTATCTTTTCTTTAAATTACAAATGTGCAGCGAATATTAGTATTAAAAGGATAGTTCAGTGTCAAATACACTTTCGTCAACAAAAAATAAGGACAACATTTTTTATTTGCCTATGGTTTAAAACTTGGGCTGGGCAATAAAATCGATATCGGTATTTAGTGAACGAACACCATTGTCAATAATGAGAAAAAAAAGTTAAGTATATAGCGCTACAGTTTTATTAAAATGTGGCTGCTGAACGCGAGCCTTGGAGGTAATGACAATAAGCTTAGGGTGTAAGTGTGTCACGTACAATTGAGGTGCGCAACTTGCACGACGCGCATATGGTGAGCAAGCAGCGTACACATGACGCGCGTGCATTTTCCAGGCGCGCCTAGTTGAAAAACATCTGAACTTTTCCAAATGGCGTGAGCGCACCACGATTCATGCAAGTAGAACTAACCAATCTGCTTCACACTTTGCATGGAATATACACATTTCAGTGATAATGGTAGATTAATTATCTCAGACAAACACAGCGCATCCAAACACTGCAGTGCTTTTTACTTTTCTCCATAAACTTGCATCGGAGCTGCAGCAATGGTTTGTCGGTTTGTCATCCTCTTAGAAAATGGTTGATGGTTGCCTAGTTATGAGAGACGCCAGGGGAGAGTAAGTGCAAAATGCATTGTAAATGGTCAAGGAATCCATGTGCAAGCGCTTCTCACTTCAGGTCTAAGTAACAATACATGCGAAAATGAGTGCTGTATAGCAGTAGTGGGGTGATTGTAAATAAAAAAAAAGATGCAAGGATGTTGCCAGAACGGCTTTTTGGTTTCTTTTCTTGTGCATTCCTGCCACTAGCACCCTATCTGAAAGAATGGGGAGATAAAACAATTTGTGATGTTGCAATATGTACTTGAATAACGATGGTTGGTTCTTTTACTTGAAAGCTCAAATTTGATTATCATAATTTGTTTTGTTTACAGAGTTTGAGATCTACCTTTACCATTGCACACACTTTGTAACATTTTATGTGTAAGAGTCACTCAGGGGCGTAGCAACCTTTTAGTCAGATAATTTAGAAACAGGTGATTAAGAATGTAAACTTTTGGATTTCATACAGCTACCCCCCCCCACCCCAACCCCCCCAACAAACACACACTTTTAAAATGTCCACTACGCCCCTGGAGTCACTTTAACACTTTAACACTTATGTTTATTTTATTATAAGGAGATGACATATTTTGTTTAAATATTTTGTTTTTGACTGTTGGAACAATTTTCCTTAATAATGTTGCTAAATTAAAATAAAGTGGTTGAATAAAGTGCATTGTTAAAAAAATATTCAATATTTATTGATACCGAATGATATGAAACATGATATTGTAATATTTCTTTTGTAATATCGCCCTATTTAAAACAAACAGAAAACTTGACAGGTTTGCTGCACCAGTAACGTGACTGAAAATTAAGAATACACAAGTTAATATTTTATCTTTCTGACTACATTATAGTCTCATCTTTTTCGTCAACGATACTGCATGCTGATGTAGTAACTGTTAGTATCCAATCATATCCATGTCATCCCGTCTTTGTCTTGTTTTAATCCTGGCAAAAATAGAAGCCAACAAACTTTTTTAGCCCTTTTTTGATGAAATTAACATTATTTTTAGTGTTACAATTCACTACAGCTCGCCAAGCAAAAACACTTGCTGTTTGATAAATCAATACTAATCAAAAAACATTTGAAAAATGCACAGAAAACTCCCAAAATAATCAGTTTCTCCATTAACTGGATTAGTAGGCCTAGTCAGAATCAAAACTGACATTTGACAAATTAACACAATAATTAGTAAACACAGTAGGTATATTTACTTCAGAGAAGAGAGAATTTTATTTGATGGCACGTTTCTGTTCACAATTTTGCTGTGAAAAGTGCTAATAATAGACATAAAAGGTCAGGATTTCCTTTAAATAATACATTACATTTAGTTTGATTTCACTGAACCCTTATGAAGAAAAAAAAATTTACGAAAAAGAACCAGGTTGTACTACAAAAAAATAACAATAAAACATGTATACTTAAATAGTGTATCCCTTTAAGGGTTCGTGTGTGTGTGTGTGTGTGTGTGTGTGTGTGTGTGTGTGTGTGTGTGTTTGTTTATGTGATGTCACAATGGTGATTAGTATTAATTAACAGGCATTAGGATCATTCCGTTCTGTTTAACACGCTGCGAGTCACGACACCCCAGTATGATTAAGAAGGAGAGAGAAAAATGAGAAGAGACAAACCATTCTGCTCTCTCCTTCATTCACTTTCCCGCCATTAAAAGCCACGTGTCCTTCTTCAGATCTTCAGAAGGGCACGCATGACTGACGGAACATCTACAAAGAGAACAAATAACTCACGCTTCATTTTCCTCTCCAGGCTTCAGGTTTGATGTGTTCTTCATTAGCGTGTTAGTGGCTGTGAAAACAGACACTGCTCCATGACTCGAGCTCCGTCCCTCGAGGCTCGCGCACGAACGCGCAGACAGCGCGGAAAAAGCTGTTAGTCAGTTGTAATTGTTATTTAATTGTGGTACTGAAAGCACCGCAAATATTTCGACACATCTGGACTAGTTTGATTAGCAAGCCTGAGAACAGACTTCGTCAGGCATTATGAACGGCTCTCTGCTGCTGTGTTTACCGAGTACACACATTTGGTTAAGTGTGTGTGTGTGTTTGTGTTTAGTGTTCAACTTAAAAAAAAGGAAGAGTTCACGACAAACATGGCGGCAAGTATGTATGTATGTATGTATGTATGTATGTATGTATGTATGTATGTATTATTTTCTGTATTTGAGCAATTCCAGTGTGCCATTTGCAGTAAAAATTCAAAACATAAATTCACATAGAAAGTATACGTTAACATTATATTGACACATCTGTTTATATTTTCCAAAACAACTAACCAAAGAGTTAAGGGACCAGGGGGGTATTCCAGAATGCAGGTTATGTGACATACCCGGGTAAGTTTAAGAGTAAGTAAGTGGATAACCTCAGCTTTGGTTCCAAAAAAGGAGGTAACTTTTGGGGTATGTTAAATAGCAATAGCAACTTACTCCCTGAAGATAACCTGCTCTGGAGCAGCTTATGTTCCAGAGTTTGTCTGTTTCAGAGAGTTTACTGAGCATTGCGTGCTCTTGATGAGAATTTAATGGACGTAGAAGCACAGATATACAAGTTTTTTCATCGTGAGAGGGTTATAAGTGTATAGGTTTTTTTCATATCCAAATAGATATTTGAGTGAGCGTTGTCATTTTTTAAAGGAATCGGTAATGTATTTAATAAACCTTTTAAAATCAAACGTGACAACCCCGCGGGTCTGCGCTTACCACAGAAAAAATTCAGTGGAGCTCTTTGTTTTTGCGTCAGGGCATTTACTGTACAATATGGCCATAGCGTGTTGAACCATCTGTGCAGTATGCCTGCACTGAACTGTTTTATACACTTTTGTACAGTTCCTTGGCCATAAATCACTGCATATCACTACACAAACATTCCAGAGCGTGGCAATAGCGTAGTGGTCAGTGCGCCATTAAAAGACAACTTTCTCTCTGTGGTTTAAGATCAAATAATTCAACCACTGATTAGCCTTTATTAAGAGACAGATCAGCTCCTCAAGAGTTATTTGGTGGCCCACAGCAGTTAGACAGTCCTCCTCAGCCTCCTTTCTATTAGCTACATGACAGAAATAATATTTTAGAGTGTTTAATAAACAGCTCCAGTAATCAAATATTACCATTTAAGAGAATGTTTCTGTGTTTAATTTTGACTTTGGACAGAGTTTTTTTTAGGTCCAGAAGGATTACAATTTATATAAGCCTTATATACTAGTCAATACACATTATTACTGTGGCATTGAGAAATGAATAACAGGTAAATTAAATGCATACACAACATACTCAAAAAGGATGTGAAAGTTACATTGAATTTTTTCATTGCAATAAAAGGGAGGGTGGCAGGTGTAACTTAATAAACTAACGATATTTCTCTTATTATTTATTTTCTTATCTATTTGTTATCTTATATTTTGTTTCTTTGTTGATGCAGATGTGTTTTGCTTTTTCTTTATAATCGGCCTTAATTTATCATACGCCAGCATTAAAACATCCAACTCCGCCTCTGTAAAGTGCATTGCCCTTTTTTCTCAGCGTGACTTTCTATGGGGACTCGTGAATTCGGCAATCTACTGAAAATGCCTTCAGGTATGCACCGTGCACGCGCATTAACCCGCGGTTATCTTCAGGAGGTTGATTTAACTAACTCTTATCAGCTGTTTTGGAACCGACATACTCACGGTAAGCAGGTTTTTGGTTTGAGCTTGCGAAATTCTGTTGTACGGCACTGCAAAATGGGGCGGGAGTAAACAAGATGATTAGACATTTAAAAAAGCGAGCGATTGCTCCATGTTTTAAATTTCGGTTCAGAGAGGTCATGTTTTGATCCTGGATTGGTCTCACGCAGTCAAGTGATGCGATTTCGCAGGTCAGAGTTCACCAAGCTTGAACTTTGCACCGCAGCAACCTGCGAAACTCCGACGCATGACCCTGCGTTTCTGGTCTGACGCATTCGCTTGCATATGAATGGAAGTCTATGGGGAGAAAAGTCCAGTGTGACTGCAGCTTTAATCAACCGAGAGTTCAGGGTTTAGCAGATGGTAAATTAACTCAGCTTTCTGGAACACCCCCCAGGAAAATATTAATCTGTAAAAAAAATTTATACTTTCAATGAGGAAAATAAACATGTGTTATGGATGTGACAAAAAAGTTTGTGAGTTTTCAGTCTACAACATACTTTGTAGAAATTCTGTCAATTAAACTGTGTAACCCAAAAGAAACAATGCTAATCAAACAGATACGAGTCGGCTACCTACAGAACAAACATGATTGGTTTTATTTTATTTACTATTTTTGCATTTATGAGGAAAATGTTGTTATGGATGTGGCACTTGTGAAATTGCCACTTGTGTGATTTTGGCAAATTAAATATAATAGTTTTAAACACTGACAGATACATTTATGAGTATTTTTAAAGTACTGTAAAATACTTGCTTACACAAAATGTAGAAACGGTTTCTCTATTTTGGTGAAAAAAAAAATTTCATGACAAGGTTGGCATTTGCATGGAATTGCTCATTTACATTCAAGAAGACATTTATAGAAGTGCATTGCTAGTTCTACACTTTCTTTAAACTAAACAAAATATTTTTATGCAGCCAATTCATTGTTTAATAAATATAGTGAACATCAAAATGACACATCTTCACTAAAAATATACAGGCTATAAATTTGATGTTATATCTATAAAGGCATGTGGAGACCAGAGTACTAAAATGCAGGTTTTTTCCTTAAAAACATAGCACACTGGCAGCATGTACTGGTTCTAAATTACGTGCTATGCTGCAGTTACGTTGACAGTAAATCATGGAAGTTATTACTAGGGCCAGGTAGACTCTGCAGACATTTTTTGCTATTTCTAAAGAGGATTTTATAAAAAAAATATTTTGGGAGTATTGTAACTAAAAACTTAATATATGGAATAAAAAATATATTTTTAACTTTTATTTAATGTTTACAATGTTTACAATAATAATAGTAATAATAATAATAAAGTATTGAATACAAACAATTGTTCTCATTGTAAAGTTGTATTGCGAGTTGAGAACATTAATTATAAAGTAGAAACTATTTTGCTTAGTCCTCCTTAACATTTAGCCAGTTGCTAAGACAGTCAAGTCTATTGACATTATCGGGGGACAACACAAACACACACACACACACACACACACACGCACACACACACAGAGAAAGAAAGAGAGAGAGAACGCACAGTACAGCGCACTCCCTTCAGGTGATGCAACCCTAATTGTTTTATACTGAAACTTTCCTTCTAAAAGCACTTCCTTGGTCTTATTCATAGTTCTTTGCACATTAAACACATGCAGGGCCAGAGCAAGCTGAACTGGCGCTCTAGGTGAACGGCGATCACGCCACCCTCAATCCGAAAGGGAAATAGAAAGTGACCGGTTTGCCGATGAAAGTGAGGACTGGGAGGGAGGGTGTGGGTGTCGCGGATGAAAGTGAGGACCAGGGGGTTCGCTCACTATATATATATATATATATATATATATATATATATATATAGATATATATATATATATATATATATGTATATATATATATATATATATATATATATACACACACACACACACATACACATTTCTTTTTTTTAATTTTTTATATATAAATTGTCTTCAGAGCTGTAAAAACGTGATAGTATTTTCTACTGGACAGGAAGGAAAGATTGGCAATAATATCTCTCACGCCACATACAACCTAACAAAGATTTTCATGTTATTCCCTCATAATTCCCTCATCCAGCTGAAACAAAACAGAAATATCCTTTCTTATAATGAAAACAATAGGCCTGAAGCATGAATTAAGTGTATCTCCACTGTCCACACAGCTCTAGCAAAGCCAGTGACGTGTCGTGCTCTCCAAACAAAAGACTCAGTGCTGTCAATCATGACCATTCAGCATGTAAAAATGAAGTGAACAGAAGCTGGCTCACAGCCAAAGCCATTCCAAATCACGACAGTGCAGCTTATATATGGTATTATGCTACTTAACTATTCCGTATTTTCAGCCTGGTCAGATGGAGATACACCGGATACTGTTTCTGCAGCTGTCAATCAAACCATCAGTTGTGCTGCATTGAATAAGATGAGTCATCATGTCAGCTGGTTGATTACACGTTATTGCTTCTTACAACCAATGCCTCCAACCAACTATTTTATATGTTCCTGTTTTGACCATTGCCTGACATTTCTCCTATTAAACTGCATTTGGATCAGCACCCCTGTCGTACCCTAACTCATTACTAGGCCCACACGGAATCTGCGCACACAGAATTCCTCAGATTTCCACAGATTTTTTGCCCATCATTGATTCTGTTTATTTACTTGTTTAAATGTGTGTAAATTTATATTTATTCAGTTTTTTATTAATTACAGTAATATTGTAGACTAATATAAAAATATTCATATGATTTATTTACAATACAGTTTGTAAAGCAATATTTTCTGTCTTTTAGTAGATAGATTATATGAGAGACTTGTTTACCAAATAATGTGTATCTAATTGGATTTGCATTGTAAACCTTAAATAAAAGTTAAAAAGGTATTACTTTATTTCATTTCGTTTTATTTTCATTTTAGTTATGATACTCCCAAATCATTCCGCATGAATCTGCAGATTTTTAAAACAATTCTGTGCAGAAATGGCAAAAAATGTCTACAGATTCCATCTGGCCCTACTCATTACACATAGAGTTGTTGTCTGTGGGTTTTTTTTTTGTATTTTTTTTATTTTAGACAAAGTAAATCAATGAACATTGACAACAATAATGTTAATAATAACGCCAAAATAATGAATATTGTAACATACAAAAATGATAAATAATAATAACATTTTCTAATAATTAATGTGACTGCCTATTAATAATAACTAGTATAGCAGCAGTAGTAGTAATATTATGAATTACAATAAAGCAATTGATAATATTGTTTCTATAATATTTTTTAAACCACTGCTGCCAAATAACATAATATTAAGACAGAATGCAGGCATATTTTCTGCCATTTTTTTATAAATAAGGGTTAGTCTTTAGTAATTGTAACTTTATATAAATAATTCTAGTTATCAATTAATATAAACTTATTAGTTAAATTAATAATTTTAATTGTTAGTAAAAAATGTATAATAGAACTATTATTTGTATTATTACAAGCAACAATAATTTTTTTTTCAAAATATATGTTTATTGTATGCCCTTATATAGATAAAAATGAGTTTAATGAGATTAAATGTGTGTGTGGCAGCATGGTGGCTCAGTGGTTAGCACTGTCGCCTCACAGCACGAAGGTCACTGATTCTAGTCCCGGCTGGGTCAGTTGGCATTTGTGTGTAGTTTGCATGTTTTCCCCGTATTGACGTGGGTTTCACCGGGTGCTCTGGTTTCCTCCACAAGTCCAAAGATGTGGTATAGGGGAATTCGATGAACTAAATTGGCTGTAGTGTATGTGTGAATGCAAGAGTGTATGGATGTTTTCCAGTACTGGGTTGCAGCTGAAAGAGCATCCACTGCATAAAACATATGCCGAAATTGTTGGTTGTTCATTCCACTTTGTCGACCCCTGATAATTAAGGGACACAATTTTTTGGGAAACATTTTTGGTCCCTATGACGAAAACTGCTCAGAAGTCACAAAAAAGTTTAAATACGTATTGTTTCCTGTGAGGTTTGGTTTGGGTTGGGTTTTGAGGTAGGGTTGGAGCATAGAATACAGTCTGAACTAAATTCATTTCATAAATAAATATAAGAATTCCTCATAAAGATAGCAAGTGTACAAGTGTGCGTGTAAGCGAGTGTGAATATACATGTAGACAAGGTCTTCGCTGAATCATTAGTTGGTGAAAGACGCAGGCAATCCTCAAAGAATTATTCAAACAACACAAATCACAATCACTCATCCATTTCAGAGAGACACAGCGTGGCTTCTGAAAAGCAGTGATGTGCGCGCGCTCGACTGTTTATGTGTGCTTTGACAGGACCAGCATGTCTTCTGCACACACTGAGCTGGTCCATTAGCCTTTGAGGCCTTAAACACTCCCTACCATTCATCCCATTAAACTCCATTTAACATTCTCCCTACTGCTAGGCCACCTGTAAAGATCTTTCTTGCATGTGTGTGTGTGAGCTGTGTATGTTTTTATAGACTCTGATTATGCTGAACTGATGACAGACAGTGGCTTTATCAGAGATCTTATATTATGGGTTTATAAAAGGTAATAATGATAGTACACATGACACCAGTGGTGGAAAGAGCACTAAAAATCTAACTCTGTTTACTTTCCAAACAATGTAATGCAAGTAAAAGTATCTGTCCTCAATACTTATGAAAGTTTAAGTAAAAATTAGCCCTTATGCTTTAAAAAGTATTACAATTATTCCAATTTTGGTTGGTCTGAACTGACTGCAGTGATATTTTTGCTGTAAAATAAATATAAATATTACCTATTCTTTTATGACAACTACCGGAGAGATTTAGTATGGTAATTATTATACTGTATAAGGTCTGGCAACTGAGGTGAGGATCCAAATGCAGTTTATTAAGAGATTCGTCAGGCAGGCTAAGGTCAAAACAGGGACAGACAGGAGCATGCGAGTAATCCATAGCAAGTTCAAAATAATAGGTGAATTGTTGTGACAGGCACCAAAACAACGTAAACAACAAACAGAACACAGGGTCAAAACATGGCAAGGCTAAACAAGGAAACTGATTTGAATCTTTCCTAGTTTACAAGACTCAGCAAAGTATGTATGTGTGAGTAAAGTGTATTTAAATTCCTGGTAATCAGTCCTCATGACCGTCAGATTTGTGTGGGTAATCAGTAGTGATTTGAAACTGGTGTGTGTGATGTACATGATGGGACATATAGTCCAGTTCAGTGGCAGATGTGGGGTGTAGAGTGCCTTCTAGTGTATCTGGTGGGCACTCAACTTGGTGACTGTGACAAAGGCAATGTTGATGTGTTTGGTCTTGGCGGCATAGATCTACAATGATTATTATGGCAAAGAAAGAACAGAGATTTGCTACTGCCAGTATATTCACAGGCATGCATTCTAAGAATATAACACACTGCTGCTTCAAACATAATATATGCAGGTGGAGCTGGGGTGGAGGTGGGTCCAAAAAGTGCATTATTCTACCGTACAGCAACACTGAAGGATTTAAATGTTGAGGAGCAAGCTCATTGGCTGCTGAGGTGACCGCAACCAATCACCAGAGCCATATAGTTAATGTAGGACAAGATTAGGCATGACCTTTTAGCCTGCACACTATAATTAAAAGCATTTTCTTTTGAACTTTTAGAGGTATTTAAATAATATTTTTTAAATGCATAAATTGATTGATTTTATTTATACTTGAGATCTTTGAGACAAGGTATAAAAGTAGTTCTAGTAGGAAGACTTAAAAATAGAAAAGTATTTCTTGTCATTATTCTTATCACTTAATTTGGACTTGGGGTCTATTTGACCCCAATCAACTTTTCATAAATAAATAAATAAAAATAATGTTTCCCTTTTTATCATATATTTCCCTTTTTATACTTTTTATCATTTTCTATATATATATATTCACATAAAAATTTGGACTTGATTCGGTTGTTTCAAAGATATGTAAAAATATTTCATTTTACAGTTGGAACACATTGAAAATAAATGGGAAATGTGGAAATAAAAACAGGCACAATCTCTGGTTCTCTACTGGACAAAACATTTTCTTTCGTAAACTGTAACACTTTTAGGCTTATCACTAACCAACAGATGGCAGAATTCCACACATAACACCTAGATCTATGTCCAGAAACAACTTAAATTAAAATTTGTTACTACATACACATAATTTTTCACATACAGGAAAAGGTGTTGAGGATTTTGTGGTAAAGTAGGTACCAATTACTTCATCTGTCAAAACACATAGTTAACGTATATCAGAAAAGTAAACAAAAAAAAAAAAATCATGTAGACCCCAAAAACAGAATTAATAAACAGAAAATAAATACATTGTGAGGGCTGGAGATGTGGTGTTTTTAGGACCTCCCATTCAAAACATTCTCACACTTGAAGTCAAAAATTCATGACTGGTGCAGCAACACAACTAACAGCAAAGCAGGAAACTGTGACACATGCTTCAGTTCTGTTGGCTGTGTTGTATGTGCATTCCAGAGGAAACTTTCATATAGTTCTTATTTGAAAGTTTTCTACCGCAGCAAAGTTCTAATGAGATGCTGTATCTTCTATAAGTGTTCAGCAGAAGGCAGTGAAAAGCACAGCCTCCCAGTCATTTTACGCCAATGTTAAATTAACTTCATTACCAGCACCCTGCACCATCAGCAGGGAAAGAACATTAGAGAAATGAGCCAGCACAAATCTGTCCACTTCTGCCTCCAAATCCCCATTTAAACTCGCTTAAAGTGATCACAAGGCTAGTTCTACCTCTTCTGTGACTCATATAGAAAATTACTGTAGAATAAACTGAAGCCAGACCATACAGTCAGCCGCTTCAGCTGTAATTTGTTTTTCTCTATCATTAAAACACAGTGGAGGATTACTTTATTGTGTTGTAATGTTAACGTTTGGAAACAAAAAATGGGTCGGTGAGGGTCAGTAATGTCTGTCTGTCTGTCTGTCTGTCTATCTAGAGAGAGAGAGAGAGAGAGAGAGAGAGAGAGAGAGAGAGAAAGAGAGAGAGAGAAGTTAATCAAATGTAATTTATTTTCTCCTAGTGCTAATTAGTGTGTTTGCACAGATTTTTATTTGACATGTCTTTTTCAGATACTTTTCCACTGCTTGTTGTCTAGTAATGACTTCATGATGTCAAATTATGACAACTATTTTTTTCATACATTGATCTTGATAATTATATGATCATTTTTAAATAAACACAATCATCCTGAGGGAGTACATAGAGTACAGTACAGTATACTGCATACTAATTGGAAAAGAGGTACAAATTGTAAATAGAATTTTCTATATTTAATGCTGCTGTGCATAATATTTTATGCGTTATTACTTAGAGGAGAGCATTTAATTTGTCCCTATTATAATATATATTAAAGGGCACCTAGGTTACCCCTTTTTCCAGATTTAATATAACTCTTTTGTGCCCCCAGAATGTGTCTGTAAAGTTTCAGCTCAAAACACCCATCAGATTATTTATTATAGCTTTCACTAGTTTCTATTTCATAGCTCTCAAGAGCTTTTTGCTGTTTTTGTGTACTGCGCCTTTAAGGCTAGTCCTCTCCACCCACCATTCCCACGTGCCTGTCAGTGTGCCTCAGTCTCCGCCCTCGGCTGACTCAGACTACATTTGAGAGAAATATTACAGTAAGAACTTTCCCAATGATTATTTGATGCATTTGTTGTGGAGCTGCAACGATGAGTCACACACAATGTCGTTACAAAGTTCACGCACACACACATACAGCACGCGCATTTAGCTTTGCACTGTCTTTGCACGCAAGTGTGACAGGATACAGGTTAATATCCACTGCTGTATGGATATCTGTTACGTTAATGTACAAAATAAACCTGATTTAACGTCCACAAGCTGGGAGTGAAGCGTCTTCTTTTATAATTGTACTGACATGCGGCTGTGGTGATGAAGTAAATCGCTGTAATTTATTACAAACATGCACATTAAATGCACGTTTTTAAAGATTTTAAACTTGTAAAACTCACTCTTGATCACATTTGTTGATGATTGATGATCCTAGCAAACTGAGCAGACCTTTTATTCCCGGTTGCTTTGCGCACGTCCTGTCTTGTTGGTATGATTATACATGTTACTACAGAGACATGTTAATACGCAGCTGTCAATCAATTCAGTGGCCAGGGGCGGGACCGCAGTCCTACGATTGCAGTCGGCCTCAAAACCGTTCCAATTGGTCCATCGTTTTTTTTGTTGTTAAATTGAAAAAAAAGGACAGGATGTGTTTATATCACCCCAATTTGACGGTCTATACACTGTCCAAACAGCTTGAAAAGTAGATTTTTCACCTTAGGTGCCTTTTAACGGTTACATACAAGTCTACATGTCCTTAACTGCTATGTACTAGCATTAAAAAAGTAAATACAGTGTACTTACTGTGTTCATAATGTATTGCAGAACACTTCTGGTGCTTTTGAGGTGGGATACGGATGGGTTAGGGAAAGGTTTGGTGGTATTGGTAGGTTTAAGTGTGGGATAAGGGATAGTCAACAGTGTAATTACAAATGTAAAGCTTAAAGCAGCGATAAAAGGGAACTTTTACCTGGGCTCACCACTGCCCGGTGGCCTTAGGATGACAGAGAACATTTAAGCTAATATATATAATCTGAGAAAATAAACAATTGATGCCAAACTTCCTTCTGTCAGCAGGTGGAGCTATGACTGTGACTCAATATTGGCATGTAGATGTCTTTAGGAGAGGAATCTCATTGAGCCTGTGAATTTTCAGGCAGATCTGACATTGTGTCTGACAATGAAGGTGAGTCCCAAATTGCATACTTATGCACTATTCTACGCCATTTTGTAGTATAAATAGTGTAAGTAGAGCGTTCACACTGAAAACTCTAAAAATAATAAGTGCACTTTAATTACCCGGACGATGCACTCATTCGACTGGTGAAATTAAGTGTGGACTGTTGGACACATCACGCACTTAACGACCGCAGCTTTGCTCACGTAGCGGAAGGGGCGGAGCTATTGGGCGCACAAGTTGGATAACTTTATTTTGGATTGTGTAAACCAAGTTCTCCTATGAGAGTGCTTATAGCGCCTCATGATGGTGAATGCGGTTATACTCATAGCAGGTATTATTTGATAGTTTGGTCATTTATTTCACTAATTTGGCAATCATCAAACGTCATCAGGGAAACAGTTTGAACTTCCGCTTAGTAAGAAAAATATTAGTGTTCCATTTGGGATGACACTACATGCATATACTATGCTGTTGAGTGTGTAAGTGCATAAGTACATAGAGCATAAGGGCATAGTGTGCCATTTAGGATGCAGCTTGGGTTAGAAGTACTTCCTCCTCCATAGCGACACACAAAACTTATTTAACATCGCCAATTTAACATCGCCAAGGCCTTTGGATTAATCTAATAAAACATGGTTTTGATCTGATAAAATTTGTAGGAGGAGTTTGTTACATTGTAAAACATCATTTACTGTTGCCAGCAGATGCCACTATTACTGTAACTGAATATTGGCATGTAAACGTGTTCAGATCAGGACTCTTATCAAACATGTGAATTTTGAGGCAGATCAGACAATGCATGCCTGAGTTATAACAACTTCCTGTTTCGTGGTGAAACATCAAAGTTTGTGAGGCCGCCACGAACACGCCCTCTCTCCGAAAACTCTAGATCTTAGCAATTTAACAACGCCAAGTCCTTTAAATTACAATACCCAATTTTGGTGTTGATCTGATAAAATCCCTGGGAGGAGTTTGTTAAAGTACAACGCCTGGAAATGGCAAAAAAATTTTTGCAGAGGAAGTTAAAAATATCCAACTTCCTGTTCGGTTTGAGATTTCGCTCCAAGAGACTTTTTTGTAGGTATTGGCGTGTTTGATGTGTGTGCTAATTTTTGTACATGTGTGTGAAATGTAGTTTGGGGACTACTCTGTCAAACCTGCATAGGTGGTGCTGTTGAGCTATTTTGCCACACCCATTTTTGAAACCTAAAACAAATGTAAATTTTCTCCACTTCTGGTGCGTGTGCAAAGTTTTCGAGCATGTTCATACCCTCAAAAATGCTATTAATTTTAGAGAAGAAGAAGACGAAACGGAGCAATTCCAATAGGGCCTACCCACCGTAGATGCTCAGTCCCTAATTACAGAAAAAAATTACAAATGTCATTACATGCAGGTATTTAATCAATCATAAGTACAATGGAAAAACATGTATTTATGGAATAAGTGTGTTGTAATAAATTATTAATTTCAATGTAAGTACATATTAGTTAAGGCCACCTAATATAAAGTGGGACCCAAACTTTCATTTAATCACAATATATTTAAAATAGAAGACAATACCTTTATTAAACCTTTGATCTTTAAAACTTTGCAGACCTGTTACAATCACAAACTGTTAGTACATACACATCACATCATTGGTACTATTAGAAAAAGCATAACAGACATACACTTTTAAAATGATTTTTTAGCACTTTAAGGCTATGGAATAAGTTTTGTTTTTACATTATCATCTTCTCACCAACAGATCAAACTCATCACAGACTTGATGACTACATTCATGTAAAAATATCTGTGGCGAATCTTATCACACTGTCCCGTGAGTGTGTGAGGGAGAGCACCTGACAGGTTGAAGTGTGCCACATCTCTCATTTCCATAAAGGTCAGATGTGTCTGATATACACATTAACACACATCTGTTATGTCAGCAGGTGGTCACATTGAGGCCAAGATGTGAAGGTATCAAGATGTGTAACTGACTCGCTGTATCCCCTGTGGTTGTGATATTTAGTGAAGTGTTTGAGAGAGTAATCCCTGGATTTGTCTATATTTTAGGGTGTATTCACAGTAGGCATGGTTGCCTTGAATCAAACTTGGTGTGATTGTCCTCCCTCCCCTCTCTCCCTGACGGCACACACTCACACTGCATTTTTTCTTCTGAGCCCGATCACGATTATGTCATCGATTATGTGACTGTTCACAACAGTGAACGCGGCAAGTATAAAAGCCTTGTTTGTGTCGTGAGGTGTGCGCGCAGTAAGCGGAGGCGCACGTTGCGGTGCCACGCGAAAGTATAAATCCAGCTTAAGAATGTGTAACAAATCCATATGAAACAGTCCCTTAAAAGTGATGTTATGTCTCTGGTGTGCTTTGCACTCACACTACGCTGAGCCCAACTGAACTGTGCTCTGGCCCACCTCCTCCAACCAGGCCAGGGTTGGCCAATCAAATTCACACTTGTATTCACATTTGTGGGTGACATGGTGGCTCAGTGGTTAGCATTGTTGCCTCACAGCAAGAAGGTCGCTGGTTCAGTCCTGGCTGGGTCAGTTAGCGTTTCTGTGTAAAGTTTGCATGTTCTCCCCTTTGGCGTGGGTTTCCTCCGGGTGCTCCGGTTTCCCCCACAGTACAAAGACATGCGATATAGGTGAATTGAATAAACTAAATTGGCCGTAGTGTATGAGTGTGAATGAGTGTGTATGGATGTTTTCCAGTACTGGGTTGCCGCTGGAAGGGCATCCATTGCGTAAAACATTTGCTGGACAAGTTGGCGGTTCATTCTGCTGTGCTGACCCCTAATGTATAAAGAGACTAAGCCGAAGAAGAATAAATGACTTCACATTTGTCAAATGAACCGGGATATCGGGGTCAATAATGCACGGCCATGGTTTGAATAGCCGAGTGCGAGTACACAATTTTGTAACCTAGAGCTCTGCTTACAAATAATTTTCTGAAAAATCTTGCATTGATTCTAAGATTTTCAATACAGAATGTAATCAGGAAAGTACATTGATGCATTTTGAATTTCTTTAACAATTTTGTGTGTGTGTGTGTGTGATATATCACCTAACCCAAGTGTTCCCAGATGACTTGCATTGATTTATAAGAAATACTTTTTTATGTCTTTATGAAGCACTTTTTTTGTAAAACAAGTTGAGTAACTTTCATTAGAGGGAAAGAAATTATGTTTGATTTGATTGTAAGATCTTCATCTGAAAATGAACACATTTATTATTAGTTCGTAATGACATGAGGGTAAAATGTAAAGACATGAGAGTAAATGATGAAACTTTCAACCCAGGCTTATTACAGATACGTACCCCTGTATACATTTCTGGAGAGCACAAAATATATCCCAGGAGGTTTTTTTTTAAAAATAGTTTTTGTTTTCGCGAATCCACCAGAGGCCGCTGTGATGCTTTTTCAGTTTTCAAATTTCTCTCGCGACTGCCATTCGTGCCTGCTGTTCTCGCGTAAATCCACCAGAGGCTGCTGTCGACTGACTGACTGACTAACTGACCGACCGATGTTCCCACCCACCCCCTTCCGTAAAACCCAACCGATAGTGTTTTCCAAAACAATCCAGAAAAAGAAAAGCCACCTGATTTTTGCCATGTTTTCAGATCTTACCACATTCTCTTCCTGTTATTTACTTGTTTCTTTTATGTTTTGCTTCACCTGCTTTTTGGAACCGTTCTTTATTGGACTCGAACCACATTGTCGCAGTCAATTTCTCTCTGCATCTCAAGTCTGCCGACATACACCGTGAGCCACTGGACACTGGAAAAACCATCCACACAGAGGTAAGCGGTCAGCTGGTAGCATGAAAAAAAACAAGCTGTTTGTGGCATCATACTTCCCCGTAGCATTTGTTTGAAAGACGAAATGCAGCCATACGTACCTCTAGCTACTTAACTTCGGAAATGTATACGGGGATACGTATTCGCAATGAATTTTCCAGGAAATGATCAAAACTGGAATAATGTTACAATGACATCTAATAGCGCATTCACAACACATTCTTCTGAACTCCTCAAAATAAAATATGTAAATAAGTGCGAATCCCGTTTTATATGTAAATCGTAAAAGGTGACAGTGGGAAGTGACATCACGACAAACCGTGTCTGATCACAGTGACACCTTGTAAAGGCACCAAATGAGTTTTCCAATTAAGAAGTGCATGTGACGACAAACCGATAATTGTGTAATTTGTTAAACAAGCAAAGTAGCTCTGATTAGCATAAATTATGCATATGCATGAATATCTGCTTGCATTTTTAGATTCCTGACGCAAGGGGAAGAAAAAAAAGAGATCTGATGTTATTTAAGCCGCATAAAAAGAATCACAGCGGATAAATTGCAGACGATTCTTTGTTGCTAAAACGGAGATGAGAAGTTTTGAAAGCAATTTTTTTCTGTGACGCTCAGGAGATCATTTTGACCTGCTGAAAGACATTCATACACACACACACACTCGCTCTCTTGAGAGAAAGTACGTTCCCTTAAAGAGCTGATTAGCAGCGTTAGGGTTCGGCGGGGCTGTGTTTAAATATCAATGCTGAATGATTCTGCTGCAGGTGCTCTTTTCTCTCGCCTCTGCCTGACTGCTCCAGCGCTAAATACTATTGATTCTGCTATTGCACACACGGCGCGTAACGCTTCACAGAAGTACCATTTGTTTCAGGCTGTTTTGCTGGAGCCCGATGAGAAATAACAGTGAGTAATATTGTATCATAGGACAGGTGCCTGAAGCTCATGATTTCAATGCACAGAACTGTGAAAAAAAAATGTTGAATCATGTTCTCCACATATCAGATACTGAGATGGTGCAGTGTGGTTTACAGGAAGCGTTCATTTTATGAATGAGAAAGAAAGAGCTATGAAGACGAGTGCATGAACTGCATGTGAGTGGGTGATTCAGTAGAAGTTTGAAAAATGACTCTTTTTTTTTTTTTAAATATGTTTCATCAATGTTAAGTGTCCCTTGCCTTTATCAAACTTAGAGTGGATTTTGGTGGTGTGTCCCAGTGCAGATTTGGAATGACAATTTAGCACAAACAAGTTGAATTGAATGAACTTTTTATTCAATGGTTCTGACCCAAAGTTAAATGAACTAGATTTTTTTGGCATGGTTTTGCAAGTTAACACAACATAATTTTGGATTATTCATTCATTCTTTCATTCATTCATTCATTTTCTTTTCAGCTTAGTCCCTTTATTAATCTGGGGTCCCCACAACGGAATGAACCACCAACTTTTCCAGCATATTTTTTACACAGCGGATGCCCTTCCAGCTGCAACCCAGTACTGGGAAACATCCATAATCACTCATTCACACACATACACTATGGCTAATTTAGTTTATTCAATTCACCTATAACGCATGTCTTTGGACGTTGGGGGAAACCGGAGCACTGGGAGAAATTCCATGCAAACACGGGGAGAACATGCAAACTCCAAACAGAAATGGCAACTGACCCAGCCGGGGAACTAGCAACCTTATTGCTGTGAGGTGACAGTGCTAAGCACTAAGCCACCTTGTCACCTTCACATATTCATTAATACAGAATTAACTTATGTTAAAAATCCTTCATCAACAGATTTTTTCAGAATAAGGAAGTAGTATCGCAAAACAGAAACAGAGCGGAAAAAAGAATAAATTATATATTAATAGTTTATTATTCAATAAAAATGTTAAATAATTTATAATTATTAGATTGTAATCATGTTAATGTTTATTTGTTAAGTTATTTTATGACTGTCTATTTATTTATTTATTTATTTACTAAAGGTATATTTGTTATATCTTTTTTTTTGTTTATTCAATTACTCACTGATTAATTTTATTTATTTATTTATTTATTTTTTGAGGCGGCGCAGTGGGTATTGGTGGGTAGCAAGAAGGTCGCTGGTTTGAGTCCCGGCTGGGCCAGTTGGCATTTCTGTGTGGAGTTTGCATGTTCTCCCCGTGTTCGTGTGGGTTTCCTCGGGGTACAGGTGAATTGGGTAAGCTAAATTGTCCGTAGTGTACAGTATGTGTGTGACTGAGTGTGTATGGATGTTTCCCAGTGATGTGTTGTGGCTGTAAGGGCATCTGCTGTGTAAAACATATGCTGGATAAGTTGGCAGTTTATTCCGATGTGGCGACCCCTGATTAATAAAAGGACTAAGTCGAAAATACAAGGAATGAATATTATTTTTGTTATGCTTTTATTCCATCATTCATTCATTCATTCATTTTCCTTCAGCTCAGTCTCTATATTAGAGGTCACCACAGTGGAATGAACCACCAACCATTCCAGCGAATGCCCTTCCAGCCACAACCCAGTATTGGAAAACACCCATACACACACACACACACACACACACACACACACACACACACACACACA
>CAIGQZ010000379.1:20155696-20171386 GCA_903798205.1 Danio tinwini
CACACACACACACACACACACACACACACACACACACACACACACACTATGGACAATTTAGTTTATTCAATTCACCTATAGCACATATCATTGGACTGTGGGGTCAACCGGAGCACCCAGAGGAAACCCATGCCGCACAAACACAGGGAGAACATGCAAACTCCACACAGTAATGACAACTGATCCAGCCGGGACTTGAACTAGTGACCTTCTTGCTGTGAGGCTACAGTGCTAACCACTGAGCCACTGTGCCGCCCTGATTTTATTCCAGACATTCTCAAATTTTTGCACTCCTTTATGGCCTCTCCAGGGTTCTGCAACCCCCTTTGGTTAGATACTAAAATGTGTAATGTCAATTTATAAAACTTCTGAAATGAAAACCTTTTTACATACAGACTTTAACATTTTTCTGTATGTAAATAAAAACAAACCAAAACAAGCTAAAAAACATGTTACAAATAACTTTAGTTAAACATTTAATGCAATAACATTTAGCACTCTGTAAAACTGATAAAAAATTAATCTAACTTTACACAATTTTCATTATGTTCTGTGACTGGTCAAAATCATTATAACTACACACACACACACGGGCAACACGTGGCTCAGTGGTTAGAACTGTTGCCTCACAACAAGAAGGTCACTGATTTGAGTCCCGGCTGGGTCAGTGGGCGTTTCTGTGTGGCATGTTCTCCCTGTGTTCGCGTGGGTTTTCTCCTGGTGCTCCGGTTTCCCCCACAGTCCAAACACATGCTCTATAGGTGAATTGAATAAACTAAAATTGTCCATAGTGTATGAGTGTGTGTGTGTGTGAATGTGTGTATGGGTGTTTCCCAGTACCGGGTTGCAGCTGAAAGGGCATTCACTGTGTAAAACATATGCTGGATAAGTTGGTAGTTCATTCCGCTGTGGCGACCCCTGATGAATAAAGGAACTAAGTTGAAGGAAAATGAATAAATGAATGACACACACACAAATCAATCTACCATTATACATTGAGTGCTTTTACTCATATTTTATTCTTAATGAGCTTTAATGATAATTCAATTAATCTTATCAAAAAGTGCAAATGGTTTTCCTTCCATTTAAAAGGCATGGCATTTAAAAGGTCATTCTTAGATAAAGATTTTCCATCACTTACTGATGAATGTCACCATCGAGTGTGTGAGTAGTAAACCCACACACCTCTAACATTAACATCATGTGATCTAGTTTCTATAGGATTTTTAATATACATAAAAAGTTTCCATAATATTTTTTTAGCATTTGATTGTGTATTTAAATCAAACATATCATCATTTATGTACGGTATAGTCACAGTTACTATATGCCTACATACGAGAGGCAGAAATACAAAGTGTGTATGAGATGAAGGCTTAAATTTCCAGGTGACCTTTAACATAATTAACAGACTTATGGGATTGTCTCAGGTTTAAAAGAAAAATGTATGAACCACTCGCATTTCTCTCTCAGTTTGTTTCTAGAAATTAGCTAGCAGTTTATTAAAAATCTTTGTCTTGGGACAGAGATGATAAGAATGGATGATAGAAGTATAGATTTTATGGGCTATATGCACACTGACTTAATTTCAGTCAGCCAGCCAGCCTCAGTGCTTCCGGTGAACTGTCTTTCTATTATAAAATTGCCACATTTAAAATCTGATCTCAGTGATTTTCACTGCCTCATAGATATACGATCTGAAGTGAGTCTCAGATCAGACAAGAAGCACTGCATTAAATTCCATTTCCTGCTACGATGTCTTTAAAATATGACAGTTTATTTTACCCCAGTATTTTCAATGGACTTTCTGCACTCGCCTGCCGATCCTGATGGCGCCAGTGGTTACAGTCTTTCTTTCTCCTTTTATGATTAAGCAATTAATTTAATGCTTAAGTATATTTAACTGAATATATTGTAATTACATTACTAAATTGATTAGTTAAAAGGAAACCTATGTATTTGAAAATAGAGCTTTTATTGGAAGTTTATCATTGACTGAAAAACATTAGCTGTGCATACACCCCATTCAAGGTGTGAACTGAGAAATTACAATCCCCCCTCCCTTTATCTTTATAACAATGGTTACACATGTTATTAATATTTCTATTTGTCAAGGTAAAGTTCCTGATGAGCTTAAACAAGCAAAAGTTATACCTACTTTTTAAGAAGCGTAGTAGGTTTGATGTCAATAATTATAGGCCGGTATCAATTTTCAGTTCTTTGTCTAAAGTGATGGAGAAAATTATTTATGAGCAGATTGAAAAATATTTTTCAAAATATGATATATTGTATGATTTTTTAATCAGGTTTTAGGAAAAATCCTTCTACTGATTCAACAATTTTATATTTAACAGATTATATAAAGAGAGATATGGATAAAGGGAAGTTAAGTGGGATGGTTTTGTTAGACCTACAAAAAGCTTTCGAAACACTTGACCACAGTTTTGGTAATATATGGCCTGTAAATGGATAAATGGACCTGTAAATCTTACCTTGAAAACAGATGTCAAATTGTAGATTTAAATGGAGTGTTATCAGATTATTTGCCTGTCACTTATGGGGTTCCACTAGGCAGTGTTTTAGGTCCGTTGTTTTTTTTTAATATACATCAATAATTTCAAAATGGCTTGTTCTAATAAGCTTTTATTATATGCGGATGATGCAGCAATAATTGTGTCTCATGAGAGTAAGGAATTTATTGAAAATGAAATAAGTAAACAAATTGAGGAAGTCTCTAATTGGTTTTGCTGTAATAAATTGTCCTTACATTTGGGTAAAACGGAATTTATTTTATTTGGTTCAGCTGCAAAACTAAGAAAATGTGTCAGGTCAGAGGTAAAAGTAGGGGATCAAATAATTACTCCAAAACATGAAGTTAAATATTTAGGTTGTATTTTCCATTCAAAATTAGTTCTAAAATTAGGTTCATAGCAAGACAGGCAGAGCTCCTTGATACCCAAACTTTAAAAATATTAGCTAGTGCATTAGTGCAGCCATACTTTGACTATGCTGCAGCTTTTTGGTACAGTGGTAGTTCTAATAAAATAAAAAATAAATTACAGACGGCCCAAAATAAGTTGTGTAGAATTGTATTGAAAGTACCTCCACTGATACAATTAAATAATGAATATTATAGACTAAGTCATTTTTTAAAAGTTGATAAAAGGGTAAAATTTGGGGATGGTGTTTAAGATTTTAAAGAAAATGGTCCCAAAATATTTTCTTAATTATTATGTTTTAGTTAGTGAGGTACACTGTCACTCAACAAGAGCGAGTAATAGGGATATTTATCCTTGTAGATTTAAGAGTGAATCAGGCAGAAATTCTTTTTTGTGTACTAGCTCTGTTGCTTGGAATGTTTTACCTACGATTTCTAAAGAGATTCAAATTGAGAGTGTTTTTAGAAGGGAAATTAAAAAGTGGTTGTTTTACAGTTGAAGCTGAGGATTTTGTTTTGCTGAGTTGCTGAGCTGATGATGTTTGCACTCCATTTATGATTTGCTCATGCATTTTTAAGAATATCGAGGACCACAATGAAAATAAGCCTGTGGCTTTTTTCTGTATTTTATCCTCAACAGTTTTTAAAGTATGTATGAATTAGTCTAACTGGACTTGTTTGTATATTTTTGTTAAAATTGTCAAATAAAATCATTCAATCAACAAGTACTATAAAAACATCATGTAGGTTTCATAACTCAAAACTTTGTTGTTATGTTGCAATCCAGACAATAACTGAGCTCAGAATTGTTGCATATTCACCACATGAGATGTGAATATTTCATAGCATTTCATAAATAAAACGAAAAGAAAAGAAAATGCTATCTGTTCTTTGAAAATAGATGAGGAATAAACAAAAAGTAACGTGTACACTCAAAAAAACATTTTTATGGCTTATTCAAAGTCATGTTAATGAGCTAAAACAACACAATTATTTCATTGGGACAACTAAATTTTTTGTTCAATCTACATAATATTGGTAAATCTGTAAAGTTAACTTAATTGATTTGTGTTGAGACAATATGAATGAATTGTGTGAAACCCTGCATTTTATTTACAGTGTACACTACAAAAAATTCTAGGTTCCACACAATCGATTTGTGTTGGGACAACATGAAGGAATTGAGATCACTTAAAAGATTTTTACAAGTATAAAGGGATTGAAGATAAAACAATTAAGTTGTCCCAGAATAAAAGTCAATAATTGTGTTGTTTCAGTCCATTTTACAGGGAGTGCAGAATAATTAGGCAAGTTGTATTTTTGAGGATTAATTTTATTATTGAACAACAACCATGTTCTCAATGAACCCTGTTCTCAATGAAGCTGAATATTTTTGGAAGTAGTTTTTAGTTTGTTTTTAGTTTTAGCTATTTAAGGAGGATATCTGTATATGCAGGTGACTATTACTGTGCATAATTATTAGGCAACTTAACAAAAAACAAATATATACCCATTTCAATGATTTATTTTCACCAGTGAAACCAATATAACATCTCAACATTCACAAATATACATTTCTGACATTCAAAAACAAAACAAAAACAAATCAGTGACCAATATAGCCACCTTTTTTTTGCAATGACACTCAAAAGCCTGCCATCCATGGATTCTGTCAGTGTTTTGATCTGTTCACCATCAACATTGCGTGCAGCAGCAACCACAGCCTCCCAGACACTGTTCAGAGAGGTGTACTGTTTTCCCTCCTTTTAAATCTCACATGTGATGATGGACCACAGGTTCTCTATGGGGTTCAGATCAGGTAAACAAGGAGGCCATGTCATTAGTTTTTCTTCTTTAAGACCCTTTCTAGCCAGCCACGTTGTGGAGTACTTGGACGCGTGTGATGGAGCATTGTCCTGCATAAAATATTATGTTTTCTTGAAGGATGCAGATTTCTTCCTGTACCACTGCTTGAAGAAGGTGCCTTCCAGAAACTGGCAGTTGAGCTTGACTTTATCCTCAACCCGAAAAGGCCCCACAAGCTCATCTTTGATGATACCAGCCCAAACCAGTACTCCACCTCCACCTTGCTGGCGTCTGAGTCGGACTGGAGCTCTCTGCCCTCTACCGATCCAGCCACAAGCCCATCCATCTGGCTCATCAAGACTCACTCTCATTTCATCAGTCCATAAAACCTTAGAAAAATCAGTCTTGATATATTTCTTGGCCCAGTCTTGACGTTTCAGCTTGTGTGTCTTGTTCAGTGTTGGTAGTTTTTCAGCCTTTCTTACCTTGGCCATGTCTCTGAGTATTGCACACCTTGTGTATTTGGGCACTCCAGTGATGTTGCAGCTCTGAAATATGACAAAACTGGTGGCAAGTGGCATCTTGGCAGCTGCACGCTTGACTTTTCTCAGTTCATGGGCAGTTATTTTGCTCCTTGGTTTTTCCACACTCTTCTTGCGACCCTGTTGACTTTTTTGAATGAAACGCTTGATTGTTCGATGATCACGCTTCAGAAGCTTGGCAATTTTAAGAGTGCTGCATCCCTCTGCAAGATATCTCACTATTTTTGATTTTTCAGAGCCTGTCAAGTCCTTTTGACCCATTTTGCCAAAGGAAAGGAAGTTGCCTAATAACTATGCACACCTGATATAGGGTGTTGATGTCATTAGACCACACCACTTCTCATTACAGAGATGCACATCACCTATTATGCTTAATAGTAGGCTTTCGAGCCTATACAGCTTGGAGAAAGACAACATGCATAAAGAGGATGATGTGGTCAAAATACTCATTTGCCTAATAATTCTGCACTCCCTGTGTATATGTAGTATGAACCAGTTGTGGTTTGCAAGACTCAAACCAGAGCTCTCTGCATTAAAAGTACAAAAACGTACAAAGTAACTGAGCAAACTGACCACACCAGAAAAGTTGTCTGTATGGAGATGGATAGGTAAGGCAAATGTAGTCAGTTACAAATTACGGACTTGCACCGTTAAGTGGTTTTATAATGATTATTTAGTGTTCAGCTGTATGAAAATAATTCTTTATTTCTCAATAATATGTGTGATAATAAATCATTAGTGTGAAAAAGAACTAAAGTTGTTGGCATTATATGTCCATAGCGTTTATTTTACCTAAAAAACTGCAGTCAAATCTACAGTATGTTTTAGTATGTACTGAAGCACATATTTCCAATTTGCCTACTGTAAAAAAAACTTAATAGTTTATTCTTATGTTTCACATAAGGTAGCTTTACATTAATCTCATTGAAACAGAACTAGCCACCATCTGTGATGGGATGTCAAATAACGTGTTTCGCTAAAGTCAGGGTTGTTCAATTGAATCCAAATCTGTCCAAAGTTCACATGTCAGATGTCTTCAAGATGATGTCAAGGGGCATTTCAGACAATATTTCTAGGGAATAGGGTGGCACGTTGCTCAGTGGTTAGCACTGTCACCTCACAGCAAGAAGGTGACTGGTTTAAGTCACGGCTGGGTCAGTTGGCATTTCTGTGTGGAGATTGCATGTTCTCCCTGTGTTGTTGTGGGTTTTCTCCGGGTGCTTCAGTTTTCCCCACTTCAAAGACATGCGCTATAGGTGAATTGAATAAACTATTGTCCGTAGTGTATGAGTGTGAATGAGTGTGTATGGATGTTTCCCACTATAGGTTGCAGCTGGAGGCGCATCGGCTGCATAAAACATATGCTGGATAAGTTGGCGGTTCATTCCACTGTGATGACCCCTGATAAATAAAGGACTAAGCTGAAGAAAAATGAATGAATGTAAAGAAACGGTACAGATTATGACCCCTTTAAATGTTTGATGCTGTGTATAAAGGATGTCTTGGATGTGATTCTGGCATACAGCTATGTATTTAAATGTAGTTTGTGTCATGGATGATTAAACAGATTCACAAAAATTAAGATATTATGGACACTATTGTACCTTGGCTACAACACAACAATCTGTCTTCACGGCACTGCACATGAATGGTCGATTCACATCTTTTAAAAATATAAATTAGGTTTTGTGCTGTTAGTCTAATTGCAGGGTTGATTGAAGTTCATTTCTCAGTGTTTGTGCTGTTTGCTGTGAGAATGGCAGGTTCCCTGTTCACTTATGCTTGTGTCTGCTGGTGTGTGTATGTGTGGCTGCAAGTCATTTCACACTCTCATACACTAATTTCCACGCTTTATATGTGTGTGTGTGTGTGTGTGAAAGTGAGGGAAGAGAAAATGCCAGCGGAGGAGGACGAGTCTGCGAGGTGGACGAAGGGGCAGGGTGAGTAATTTCTCTGACGAGCCTGAAACCTGACAGACGAATTTAAGAGCATGCAATTCAAATCAAGCATCTTTTCATGAGATCTGCATCTGTGACTGCATTTTCCTCTATTATTATCTGTTTTTCTTTCTCTGTATCTCTCTCTCCCTCTTTTTCCAAAAAACTGAAAGCACCACATTAACACTTTTTACATATTTATTAAAATTTTTTCCAGAAATAATAACAAAATAGCCAAGGCACTTGAACAAAATTCCTTTATTATAAGAAATAAAAAAGAAATAGAGAACACTGTCATCAAATTTGTGAACAGCAAGGATTGTAGCACAATGAACTTACAACTCATTATTGATACGTACCCCTGTATACATTTCTGGAGATTGGGAAATACGTCCCAGGAGGTACTTTTTTTTTGCAGTTTTTGTTTTTGTGAATCCACCAGAGGCTGCTGTTTATGCTTTTTCAGATTTCGAGTTTCTCTTGCGAGTGCCATTTGTGCCTGCTGTTCTTGCGTAAATTCACCAGAGGCCGCTGTCGACTGACTGGCCAATGACCGATTCCCCCACCTACCCACTTCCCTAGACCCAACCCATAGTGTTCTCAAAAGCACCGATAGACCCGATCACCCCCTTCCCTAAACCTAACCAACAGTGCTTTCAAAAGGAATCCTGAAAAAGAAAAGCTCTTGTCTTATTTTTACCATGTATTCAGATTTTACCACATTCTCACCCTGTTATTTACTTGTTTATTTTATTTTTTGTCTTTTGTTTTACCTGCTTTCTGTAAATGCTCTTCACCGGACTCGAGCCCCGTCGTCGTGGTCAACTCCTATTTGTGTTTCAAATCCGCCAACGTACATGGCGAGCTACTGAGCCAACTGGTAACAGCGGAAAAGCCGTCCACATGGAGGTAAGCGGTCAGCTGGAAGTGCAAAAAGAAACAGAAGCCGTTGACAGCGTCATACCACTCCATAGCGTTCATTTAAGGAAGAAATGCAGCCATACATAGCTCTGGCTACATAATATACAATCTCCAGAGATGTATACGGGAGTACAATTTTACAATGAGCCTGTGTTGAAAATGTCTGAACATTACAAAATATGTGTCATTTTTGTCAGCCGCTTGCTTTAAATGACTGCAGCACTTCTTCGGCCACATTCTCTTAAATCTCAAGCAGGGTTTCTGCAGATATCATAATGTCAAATTTAAGACTTTTTAAGACCTCTTTAAGACCATTAAGTATTAAATTTAAGACCTATATCACAATATCAAAAACACGCATACACATAAAGAGAAAATACTAAATCACAAAATTTGTGGTAAAATAAATGTATTCTAATTGAATAGTACTAAACACAGATTAGATGCACTATTGAACTACAGAAAAAACAAACAAAAACATCTTAATGCTGATTTATACTTTCGCCTGGCGCCACATCGCGCACCTAACGAAACGGACGAGGCTTTTATACTTGACGCGTTCGCCATTGAGATATTTTTTTAAATGGCAGGGGCCGGTCAAAAGAAACAGGCAGTAAAATCAGACGGATAAACAGAGAAGTAGAAAGTTTCCTGGAACTAGGTCATATCATTGATATCATTTAAGAGAATTGTTTTTTTATTATTTTTATAATTTTTTATAAAGATTTTTATAACCATTCAAGATTTTTTATATCTAAAATTTTTAAAATCTAAATGATGCATCACTTGCTTTTGTTCATATCTCAGACAGTTCTACCTATTAAAGTTAAATATTAATGGCAACAGAACTTGCGTTGCTCTACA
The DNA here is from genome assembly GCA_903798205.1 of Danio tinwini. Classification (NCBI taxonomy): domain Eukaryota; kingdom Metazoa; phylum Chordata; class Actinopteri; order Cypriniformes; family Danionidae; genus Danio; species Danio tinwini. Next base: position 20,164,705 of record CAIGQZ010000379.1, read on the forward strand.
ATTATAGTTTTTATTATGGCAAGAATAAAAACAAAAAAGAAGTACACTTACTAAAAATACTGACTTTTTATTTTGCTCACTTAACAATTCACACATTACTGTCTGGCTAGTTTCTGTCCTCTACTTATAAGCTAAAAAGGCAATAATGATCCAACATTCGTGACCATTATCACCAATAAAGCCTAGAAATTGGGCACCAATATATTGTAAACTGACGGGTTCATATACTCCTTTCCAGTTACAGTCAGATTTATTAGCCCCCCTTTTTCCCTAATTTTTGTTGGGGAGAAGATTTTTGTCAACACATTTCTAAACATAATAATTTTAATAACTCATCTCTAATAACTGATTTATTTTGTCTTTTCCAAAATGACAGTAAATAATATTTTACTAGATATTTTTCAAGACACTTATATACAGCTTAAAGTGACATTTAAAGGCTTAACTAGGTTAATTAGGTTAACTAGGCAGGTTAGGGTAATTAGGCAAGTTATTATATAATGACAATCCAAAACAAATATTGCTTAAGGGGGCTAATAATATTGACCTTAAAATGGTGTTTAAAAAAATAAAACTGCTTTTATTCTAGCCAAAATAAAACAAATAAGACTTTCTCCAGAAGTAAAAAATATTATCAGACATACTGTGAAAACTTCCTTGCTCTTTTAAACATCATTTATGTAATATTTAAAAAAGAAAGAAAATTTCAAAGGGGGGCTATTAATTGTCCGCAAACACAGCGATTCGTCACATTCGCCGCACGCTCTGAGTTCAATAGCAGAAAGCTGATTGGCTATTGCATGCTGGTCTCATTTGTAGTTGTAATACCGCAAATTACAATTGGACTAGTGAAATGAAGAACTACAACACCACGAAAACCAAGCAACAGCAACAAAAAAATATTTAAATGAGCATTAGATGTAGCGTTACATAGACATCGGGAAAATAAGACCTGTGCAAAAATATTTAACAGCAAATTTTAGACTTTTTAAATCCCGCGGAAACCCTGTCAAGACACATATGCTAAGAGCTGAGCTGGTGAGCAATTCCAGCTGCAGTTTTGAATTGATTATATATTAGGTGAAACCTAGTAATAGCAAACAGAGAGACAGATATATACTGTAAGTAAGTGGTTCTCAACTATGTTCCTGGAGGACCACCAGCACTGTATGTTTTGCATATCTCCTTTGTCTGTGACATCCATTACAGGTCTTTCTGTCACTGCTAAAGAGCTGATAATCTCAATCAGGTGTGTTTGCTTAAGGAGACATAGGCTGTTTCTCAATTCCAAGAAAGAAGAGAACGGACTTAAGTTCTTGTGGAGATCGTTCTTGCCAGGTCACCTCGGAAGAATGAACTGGAGTGACCGTGAGAACAGAGAATGCGTCCTGTAAAAAATTAGATGCTGCGTTCTTCCTGATGGTCACATGACCCTCATGCATTTTAAACGGAAAATTACTTAAACATTTCAGCATTCATACAAGGGTTAATTGATTTTCAACCTTTGCATAATACAAATAAAACTGATTTTACTATAAATTTCAGCAGATAAACACACTTAATGTGTTTATGCCTCTATTAAGATTTTCATATTAATGTTTATTTTCATTGTCTCATTTAGGGAAACTCCAGAGATAAATGAGTTATACAGTATATCTGAACTTTAATCATAAACAGGTATAAAATGCTGTGCTTCCCACCTCCTTTATTCAACCGCAATGATTTCTGGAACTTCTTAAGCGAGTTTTGCACTCAAGTCTGCATCGGTGCATCCTCGATATCAAGGACACATCTACCAGGAAGACCTAATGTCACATCATTCATCACAATCAGTTCCAACCAATAGCCACAAGACACAAGGAATATATTAGCTGTTCATTTATTTTATTCATACGGTTGCATATACTGACACGGACGTTCACCCACCATCCTCCCCACCACCAGCAGGTTGGCCCTCCACCCATTCCTTCCTTCCTCCTTGGTCATAGCTAGATCTACAAACTTTTGATTCAAGCCACCAGTGGTGTAAAGTAACTAATTACAAATACTCAAATTACGGTAATTAAGTAGTTTTTCTAATGTAGTTTTAAAAATGTGTACTTTTATTTTCCCTTAAGTACATTTTTAGTCCAACATCTTTACTTTTACTCCACTACTTTCTTTTAAACTGCAGTAACTACTTTATTTTTCTTGTTTATGGGGATTAGAAAAATCTGTCCTGAGATCCCTGTCCAATGAAATCGTACATACTGTAGAAGGTAAATCACATCATAATGAACTACCTCAAGACGTGTGCACTTTATAATTGCAGCAAACTGTTTGGAAGTATTAAAAGTGTCCATGAAGATGTTCTAAATCTACGTGCATTGACCCAGAGACATATATTTACTGTATGATGACCGAAATGGCCTTAAACACCCAGTAGGCACAGGACGTCAACATGACGTCTGATTGACGTTGAACCCTAACGTCATAGGGACTTTGCATTTTGTTTGTAAATGAAAATCGGGTTGACGTCAGAACTCAACGTCAGGCCAACATCAATATTCAATGTCCAACCTAAAACCAACCAAATATCAATGTCTAATGATGTTACAGCTTGACGTTGTGTAGATGTTACCCCTATGACATCTATTAGACATTGGATTTTGGTTGCCGTACCTGATGAATAAATGTCAGTATTTAACATCATATATATGACGTTGGTTTAAGATGTTGGCTCGGTGTTGGATTTTGGGTCACTTTCTAACAACCTAAAATTAACCAAATATCAACGTCATTTGACGTCTTTATTGGACATAAAAATAACATTGTCCCTAGCTGCTAAATTGACAATAAATTTGGGTCACCTGACATAACCTAAATCTAACCTAATATTAATGTCTCATGATGTTGTGTGCCTGCTGGGCAATAACTAAATGCACTACAGAATGTTACGTTTACACACAGATGCACAAATTACATGTAAACCACCAACACCTCCAGCCTGGTCAAGAAGGCTCACCAGCGCCTATTTTTCTTAAGGCAACTTAAGAAGAACCAGCTGTCATCAGCCGTCTTGGTGAATTTCTACAGCTGCACAATAGAAAGCATCCTGACCACAGTCTGGTATGGAAGCTGCTCTGTTGTGGAGTGTAAGGCACTGCAGCGGGTGGTGAAAACTATTCTTAAGGATTCCTCTCACCCTGCTCACAGACTGTTTTCTCTCCTGCCCTTTTGGCAGGTGCTTCAGGCTCCCCCAGACAAAAACCAGTAGAGTAAGGAACAGCTTCTTCCCCAGAGCTGTCTCCCTTTTGAACTCTGCCCCCCACTGACTCTTTTGCCCCCCTGATACACCCCTGCTCTCCTCATACCTTATACTCCTCATAATCACTGCACTATTTAACATTTGCACATTTAAAAACTGCACATATTAATTGCACTACATTGCACTTCATGCATTCATTTATTTGAACTGTACATACGTACTGCACATGTACATTTGTAATTATGTACACACCCACTGTACATATACACTTGTAATTATGTTTATCTAGCTGCTCACTTCTGATTATTAATAGCAACCTGTACATTTATCCATCTATTGTAAATCTGTTCATAGCTAACACAACCTGTATATAATGTTCATAGTACATCCATTTGTAAATATCATCATAGTTTTTCTATAACTGCACTTTATAACTTATACCTGTATCCTGCACTTGCTGCTATTGCACTCCTGGTTAGACCTAAACTGCATTTTGTTTCCTTGTACTTGTGCATGTGTAATGACAATAAAGTTAAATCTAATCTAATCTAAACACATCAGCTTTTGACAGCATAATACTCACTACTCTTGAGTACTTTTAAAAAGACTACTTTTTACTCATAGTTTGAGTTATATTTACAGCACATAATTTTACTCTACTTGCACTTCATTTTTAGGCAAGTAATGGTAGTTATACTTGATTATGATTTTTCAGTACTCTTTCCATCACTGTAAGCCACAGACGGGGCCTCCGCCAAAGAAATCCTATGTTTTGTTAAATCATACTTTTTGTTAAACAATACTCATAAAGAAATGTAATTCAATATCATATTTATCTCCCTGGTCTTTCTGGTAGAACTTTCATGCGTCCTTCGTTCTTACGGTCTTGTGTTTTGGAACTGAATTTTGGCGATTGATGATAACATTACACGAGAACACAAGGACGCAAGATCGCTCATGAATGCATACTGTGAAACTGCCATGGAAAAATGTGTAGAGCTGGTGGTCCTCCAGGAACGTGGTTAAGAAACACTGCTGTAAGTCATCATTTTATTCTCACTTTACTTGTTCCAACCCGGCATGACTTTCTTTCTTTTGTTGAACAGTAAAAAGATTGTAACCTGTAACCAATGACTTCAATAGTATTCACCTTATTCTTTGCGTACGAGCAAAGTCATTTTAATCTTTTTGGCTCGAGACTTCCAGTCTCATTCACTTCCATTCATTTTTAGACATTAGAAACAGCAGAACCGTTTTCTGGCGTTTATTATTCCTAGTCATTTCTTCCATAGGCAACTGAATCGGAAGTTCTAAAACAATTGCAAAAATGAGCACACTTCAGCATTAAAGAATAAGGTCAATACAATGGAAGTCAATGGTTACAGGTTTCCAGCTTTCCTCAAAATATCGTCTTTAGTGTCCAACAGAAGAAAGAAACTCATAAAAAGGTTGGAAGCCACTTAAGGGTGAATAAATAGAGTACATTTTTATTTTGGGGTGAACTGTACATTTAAATCTGATATTGTTCACTTTTTCTTTTACTCCAGCTCCTGTTTATGATAACAAAGGATTCCATGAATGAATGAAAAAGATGAATGACGCACTGGGGTAAAGATATTTTTGGCAGGAAGGCAGAAGGTGGAGAAACAGTTAAGGGAGTTGACACGATGGAAGTGAGGAAAACAAAGGCTGAGGGAGGAAGGAAAATGGAAATGATTAAACTTTAAAATTAATGGAGTGTGCAAGGCGCTGTCCCCCTAAATCCCACACATCCACCTTGACACATGCCATTTCCTCCTCACACACACATCACACTCATCCTTAGCCAGATGGCCATCAAAGACTTCATCATCACCTTCAACATGTGTGAATGTGTGTGTGGTACAAATACACACATGTGTGTCTTTATTTTAAAATATGATTTAGACTAACACCACTGGACAAATGAATGGGTAGGCGTTTTGCGCACAGACCTGTCAGATTCTCTGGGATGATGGACAGATGTGTCCAGATTGCTTTGGCCACCTGGAGACGCCCTGCGCACACCTGAACCCATTTTGTTTTAGACTGCGTTTGACAGAGGTTAACGACCTTTCCAGTACAACAGATGAGTCTTCGTAGCACCTCATCACTCAAACATCTCCATGTTTCAAAAATTCACAGCTTCCACTGAAATTAAAGTTCTAATTAAACTACAAGTGGTTTAGCCGAACAGACATTGTGCTTTATGTTTTGGGAATGGCGGCTATGCAGTTCCCATGGTCTTCTGAGGTTAAGCTCATTGCTTTATGTAGTTCCATTGAGCAAAGCAATTACTGGAGTTTTTTTTTATTTGTTTGTTTCTCTACCTGAGCACCCATTAGCAGAGATGCTTGGCTGGTTGTTCCAGCCTAGCAACTGCAATTGAGATGATTGGGAATGTGAAGATCTCCATTTTATCTTTAATGTAAGATCAAGACCAAAGTTTCAAACATAAAATCGAAGTCATTAGCTGTTTCCCAATACCCAGAACACGGAAAACAGACTTGCATTCTCATGGAGATGATGTTTCCTCAGAAGAACAAACTTAAGTATTGTAGAAAAAAATGCTGGGTTTCACATAATTCCTTCACTTTTTAAACTCAAATCGATTAAGTTAACTTTAATTGTTTTTTGGGGTTTTTTTACATATTCAAGTCGATTGAATATAGTTAAGTTGTCCCCCCCAAAAAAACTTAAGAATTGTGTTGATTTAGCTCATTTTATATACAGGGAGTGCAGAATTATTAGGCAAATAAGTATTTGGACCACATCATCCTCTTTATGCATGTTGCCTACACCAAGCTTACTCCAAGACTGGGCCAAGAAATATCTCAAGACTGTGATAGAGAGTGAGACTTGATGGGCCAGATGGATGGGCCCGTGGCTGGATCGGTAAAGGGCAGAGAGCTCCAGTCCAACTCAGATGCTAGCAAAGTGGAGGTGGAGTACTGGATTTGGGCTGGTATCATCAAAGATGAGCTTGTGGGGCCTTTTCGGGTTGAGGATGGAGTCAGGCTCAACTCCCAGTCCTCCTGCCAGTTTCTGGAAGACCCCTTCTTCAAGCAGTGGTACAGGAAGAAATCTGCATCCTTCAAGAAAAACATGATTTTCTTGCAGGACAATGCTCCATCACACGCGTCCAAGTACTCCACAGCGTGGCTGGCAAGAAAGGGTCTAAAAGAAGAAAAACTAATGACATGGCCTCCTTGTTCACCTGATCTGAACCCTATAGAGAACCTGTGGTCCATCATCAAATGTGAGATTTACAAGGAGGGAAAACAGTACACCTCTCTGAACAGTATCTGGGAGGCTGTGGTTGCTGCTGCACGCAATGTTGATGGTGAACAGATCAAAACACTGACAGAATCCATGGATGGCAGGCTTTTGAGTGTCCTTGCAAAGAAAGGTGGCTAT
>CAIGQZ010000379.1:20226698-20256225 GCA_903798205.1 Danio tinwini
CAGTTGAAGTCAGAATTATTAGACCCCCTGTTTATTTTTGTTCACCAATTTCTGTTTAACGGAGAGAAGATTTTTTCCAACGCATTTCTAAACATAATAGTTTAATAACTAATTTCTAATAGCTGATTTATTTTATCTTTTCCATGATGACAGTAATATATATATATATATATATATATGCTTTAATGTTTTCCATTGTTAAATATGGTTGCGCTTGGTATTTTTTAAGATGACATTAGTATCACAAACTTAAGTACACTGTTTTGTTCATTCATATCCTTTTTGTATTTCTTATAGTACAATGATATTCAATATGTATCTGTAATGTTGGTGTGAAAGGACTCATCTCAAGATTTTGGGGTTATTTATGGTCTACTCAAAGTAATGTTTAAGGTTCTGTGAAATATAAAGGAAGTTTGTTAGATGTTAGCATCAGTATGATAGTTTTAAGAAAATTATTTTGTCCAAAATTCACGTTTAGAAGTTATAAAACTGATAAAAACATCCAAAGCTTGCAGTTTGTCACTTTCACCTAAATGGATCAACAGTTTTTTTCATGTTACCTCATAGTTAGGTTTTTCATCAAATCTTGACTAATCAAATGCTTTCTAGTATCTCTCATGCCCTTCCTCCTGCAAAAGCTTTTCATTTGCTTTTCAATTTGATGCTCTTGAGCTCAACCACTCTCACTAGCAGAGCTGTGATGAAAGCAAAACGCTACTGGTTGTTTTTTTAATAAGGGGAGGAGCTACTATAAGTCTGTCTTCATGTTTCAGTTGAGATTACATCAAACATCCAATAAAAATGCACATTTCAAAGCATTTCACGGGATCTTTGAATCTAATAAACATGCATTAAAATGCATCTTGTGGCCAATTCTCATGGGTGAAAATTCATCTTAAAGTGATACAGTAGTTTACCCACAAATATATATTTACTCACTCTCAAGAGAAGTTCCCCCAAAATGTCAATATTGCAACAGAAACCAAAGTGTTAAACATATGCTTTTGGATTGTCCTATTTTTAATGTTATCAGACAGCGGTTTTTATCTAGAAAGACTTTAAAGGACACCTATGTTGAGAATCATCATTTGTAGGCTGTTTGGGCAGAACTGTACAGTATGTAAGTATAGTGTGTACACAGTCATATTGGGGTGATATAAACACAATAAGTCTCTTTTTTTTCTTCTTCTGATATTAAAATAGGATCCAAATCCGTCCCATTTTGAGGCCCACCGCAACGTGATGTAAGAGTGTGGTTTTCCCCACCCACCGAATTGATTGACAGACGCATATTAACACCTCTCAAGCAAAATGAGAGTGCCGGGCTATGTGTACTGTCTGCCTGTTTGTCAGAGGTTAAGGCTTGGATGTCAAATAATTGGTGGCACAGTAGGTAGTGCTGTCGCCTCACAGCAAGAAGGTCGATGGTTCGAGCCTCGGCTGGGTCAGTTGGTGTTTCTGTGTGGAGTTTGCATGTTCTCCCTGCGTTCACGTGGGTTTCCTCTGGGTGCTCCAGTTTCCCCCACAGTCCAAAGACATGCAGTACAGGTGATTTGGGTAAGCTAAATTATCCGTAGCGTATGAGTGTGAGTGAGTGTGTATGGATGTTTCCCAGAGATGGGTTGCAGCTGGAAGGGCATCCGCTGCGTAAAACATGTACTGGATAAGTTGGCGGTTCATTCCTGACCCCGGATAAATAAAGGGACTAAGCCGAAAAGAAAATGAGAATAATAAACTGAATGAGAAGGCAATTGTTTTTGGATCTCTAGCTGGCTTGAGAAATCTAAATCAAATGTTGGACAATTCATCCGACTGCATTAAACCATCTGTAAGAAATCTAGGTTTTATCCTAGATTCGGCCTTACTATTTGACAAACAGGTAAATACAGTAGTTAAATCTTGTTTTTTTTCAGCTGAGATTATTAGCTAAAATGAATGGCTTTTTAACTTGTGCTAAATTCGAGAGATTAATCCATGTCTTTATATCATCATGCTTGGACTATTGTAACTCAATTCATGTGGGTATTGGCCAATCCTATATAAATCATCTTCAAGTGTCCAAAATGCAGCCTGCTACCCGCAAGTTTGAACACATTACTCCTATCCCCTAAATTGGTTGCTGATATGTTTTAAAATTTAGTTTTTAAGGCATTAAATGGCCAGGCTCCGACTTATCTCTCTAATCTTATTACTGTTAAAATATCTGGCAGATGTTTAAGGTCATCGAACCAAAAAATGATAGTCGTTTCCAGATCCAAATTAAAGAAAAAAAAAAGAGATCGAGCTTTCTCTGTAGTAGGTCCTAAAATGTGAAACGACCTATGTCCATTAGAATAATTTCCAATGAATTTTTGTTCAGAGGGAAACTAAACTACACCTCCTAGAAAGAGCTTTTAAATTTGTAGAAAATGTATCCTATTGCAACTATCTGGTGTCTCATTATGTATCATCGATGCTGTGTGGTATGTTGGATGTATTTTATGTTGTTTTATCTGTTGCTGTCTATTTTTGATAATTTGCTTTTAGGTTTGTAAAGCACAATAGTCAAAAACTGTTGTTTTATTGCGCTTTATAAATATTTAAACTAAACTAAACCAAATTAAAGGCACAGGCAACAAAAACAGCTACAATGTAATAACAGCTCAAATTTCTCAGATTTAAAAAGGTGTAATAGGTAATGTGATTTGGTAGTTTGAGCTTAAACTTTACACACACATTTTGGAGACACAAAAGACTTGAAAAAGGGTCAAGTAGGTGCCCTTTAAACGAAAAATATTTTTAAACTTGAATCCTTAAATTTTTTTTGCATTTTTATCAAAATTAAACCTTAAAAAAACTGTTTTAGATTTTTATTTTACATTTTATTGATTGTTTTTATTGTTTATTATTGATTGTTTTTTATTGTCTTTTTATTGTTATATATTTTTTATAATTATAGAAACATGATATTTATCAAATTTTCTAAACTTGATCCATGGTTTTCATAAAGAAATAGCCAGAGAAGCTGATATGACAAAGTCAAAACTCTTGGTTCCATACCTTTATGAGTTTCTTTTTTCTGTTGAACACAAAAGGAGATACTTTGAAGAATGTTGAAAAATTGGTAATCATTCACATTAATAGAAAGAATAAAAACTATGATGGAAGTCAATGGTTTCAACATTCTTCCAAAAATGTACTTTGTGTTCAACAGAAATAAAAAGCAAATGATGAAAGAACTTAATTTTTTTTTGGATGAACTATCCCTTTAAATATCAGGTGTAAACCAGACTACTGTTCCAGAAATGAATATGTTTGAATATGTTGCCGTCTTCAGGTCCTGAATGCTCTTCTCCAACGCTGCCCCTCAATGGACAACTAGAGCCTCTGCAGCCTATTTACATCTTCCGAGATCACATTACGCTGACCTGTGACCCCGGATACTTGCTGAGACAGGTTAGGCGAAGGTCACCATTCATTTGCACTGATAAAGCCAGCGACCGCTGCAAGATTGAGATAAATCAGCGCTGTTTTACATCACACACTGACGGCCACATTCTCTCTTACAGGGTGATGAAGAATTTGAGCACTATCAGATCGAGTGTCTGAGAGATGGGAAATGGAGCAGTGGCGTCCCTCTGTGTAAAAGTGAGTCTTTTAACAGAGATAGTTCTGTTTTCTGTCTGTCTTGTTTTTTTTTTTCCTCACTTGCCCTTTCTCTCTGTTTTCTTATTCTAATTCTCCTTTGCTGCCACCAGAGAAGGAATCTCAAAGGAGGAGTCGTTCTCTGCTGAGCATTTTAACCAATCAGATACTGAGTTAAAACCTTAAAGGGACTGGCAACTACGGCGCTCATGGTGCAGCATGGATGTAGCAATTGATATATTCATTGCTATTCGACAATGTTGGGGTTATTAAGCTATTTATTGGGGCTGAGGTTGATCAAATTTTATAGTTGAGCAATTAAATTGTTACAAAATAGTTCTGTTTTCAAGTTTTGTACATTGAACCTTTCTATTCATAAAATACTGTAATAGTGATGTTATACTGGCTTTCATAATAATACTAAGCAAAAGCAAAGGTTTTTGAGGGCCAAATCTTAAAGTTTTGTTTTGTTTGCTTTAAAGCATCAGGTGACACTGAAATGGTCTTTATTTATTCTATATTTCACATTATGGGAGATTGATCTTTGCTTCAACAGCTTTTGATGTTGAAAAGTTTATCAAAGTGATTTTTACATTTATATGTGTGCCCCTGGACCACAAAACTAGTCTTAAGTTAAATGGGTATATTTGTGGGAAAAGCCAAAAATACAATGTATGAGTTAAATTTATTATTATTTTTGTAATTGTTACAAAATTAATCAGAATATTAATGTTCCAAGCTGATATTTTGTAAATTTCCTCCTGTAAATATATCCAAACTTAAAAAAAACAACACATTTTTATTAGAGGTACTACACTGCAAAAAAATTATTTTCTTATTAAGATTTTTTTGTCTTGTTTCTAGTCCAAATATCAAAAAATTCTTAAATCAAAATGCATTTTCTAGACAAGCAAAACATTTCGTCTTGTTTTCAGAAATATTATGCCAATATTAAGTGAGTGTTTCCTTAAAACAAGCAAAATAATCTGCCAATGGAGTAAGCAAAATAATCTTGTTTTTTATTTTGACATAAGATTATTTTGCCTACCTCATTGGCAGATTATTTTGCTTGTTTTAAGGAAAGCTCACTTAATTTTGGCATAATATTTCTGAAAACAGGACAATATGTTTTGCTTGTTTAAAACATTCTTTTTGATTTAAGAATGTTTAGATAATTGGACTAAGAAAATATTTTTTTTTGCAGTGGAAGAGCTTAATTTGGACAAATTGAATGTGATTTTTTAAATTCTCAGATTCCAGATATTTAGTTAGTTGTATCTTGACTAAATATTGTCCTATCACAACAAACCATGCATCAATAGAAAGCATGTTTGTCAGTTATATTTTGTTGACTGAATCAGAGGTCCAGGGTCACCTTTTTTAGTAGTTAGAAACTATATGTTTTCTGGGTTGATCATGTACATTATTATGCAAAAATGAATTAATGAGCTTCCAATACTTTTTCAGTTATGAGTTTATTTCTATATACAGTTGAAGTCAGGATTATTAGCCTCCCTGTTTATTTTTTCCCCAATTTAACGGAGAGATTTTCTCAACACATTTCTAAACCTTTTTAATAACTCATTTCTAATAACTAATTTATTTTATCTTTGCCATGATGACAGTAAATAATATTTTATTATTAAGACACTTCTATACAGCTTAAAGTGACATTTTAAGGCTTAACTAGATTAAATTAGGCAATTTAGGTAATTAGGCAAGTTATTGTATAACGATGGTTTGTTCTGTAGACAATCAAATAAAAATATAGCTTAAAGGGGCTAATAATTTTGACCTTAAAATGTTTTTTTAAAAATGAAAAACTGCTTTTATTGTAACTGAAATAAAACATATAACACTTTCTTAAGAAGAAAAAATAGTATAGGAAACACTGTGAAAATGTTCTTGCTCTGTTAAACATAATTTAGGAAATATTTAAAAAAGAAAAAAGGGGGGCTAATAATTCAGACTTCAACTGTATATGTTATTAATTATACAGTATATAAAGTCCAAAGAATGTCAATAAAATTCACTTCGCTAACTGTAGAGTAAAGTTTTTGGTAAAACTTTGTACAGTATGTAGCTCATGCTTTTTAATAAATTATCACTCAGTTAATAATTATTATAATTAATTAATAAATATATCTACAAAGACACAACAAACCTTATACTATATTATAATGACAGTTATAGCTATAGTGTTATCAATACTTTAGTGATGAATTTTTATTTTTCAGTATGCATGGTCATATCACAATTGACGTTGATTTATGAGTATTAAATAGTCAGTCATGTTTGTATTTATAAAGGTCCAGTCTGCAATGCAGGTCTGAAGGTATTGAAGGTCATAATACAGTTACAAATTTCTGTAAATGCATTACAGATGGCTTTAGGTAGTAAGTATTGATAACACTATTATATTTATTATTTTATAGCTATCACTGTCATTATAATACAGTGTAAAGTTTGTTATGTCTTTATAGATACATTTATAGAATGATTATAAATATAGATATAAGATATAATTAAAAAACTTGAGCTTCATAGAAAGTGACTAATTGTTTTTTTTTATATTAGAAGTTGTCAGAGCAAAGTGTAAGTCTACGTATATGTCTTTTTCTATGTTTTTGATTAAATAAGTCAGCCTAAAAGTATATGAAAATCTCACTGACAATTTTACTGTTTCAGTCTAATCTGCATGCTATACACACTGAGTTCTTACTGGATGTTTTATGTTGATATTGTGCAGTCAACATTTTAAGTGGATCATAAAGTTTTTCTAAAACTACTGTAAAAACAATCCTCTTAGGACAATTTTGCAATACTTTTTTGAACCATTTGTTGACTACTGTGTACCTGACACATCTTTGTGTGTTTCAAATCAAATCAAATCACTTTTATTGTCACATCATCAGCAGCACGTGTGCTATGATGAGTGAAAAGCTTAGGTGCTGGCTCCAGACAGTGGAAAGTGCACAGTGCAACAGTGCAAAAACAGTGAACAGTGCAAAAAACAGACAGTGCAAATACAACGACAGTGCAAAATACAGACAGTGCAAAATACAGACAGTGCAAATACAGCGACAGTGTAAAATACAGACAGTGCAAAATACAACAACATACTCACAAAAAAAAAACAAAAAACAAAACAGTGTAAATTTGGCAATGTGACAGTGATGCGTACGTTTATGTATATCTCAGAGTATTGAGGTATTGCTCTTCAACCATATTTTAAGACAAATATGCATTCCAAAATGTCAGTATTTCTACTCTGTTTGCTTCATTTATAGTTTTAGCCTAGTCTAAATATAAATTTTGTAAGGGTTAGTTCAGGTCTAACCTTAAAGGGATAGTTCACCCAAAAATGAAAAGTTACTCACCATTTACTCACCTTCAATTGGTCCCAATCCTTTGTGAGTTGTGTTTTCTTTTGTTGAACACAATAGAAGATATTTGAAAAAAAGCTGTGGAAGTCAATGGTTACAGATTTTCAACTTACTTCAAAATATGTTATTTTGTGTTTAACAGTAAAATGAAACTCTAATAATAATAATGCAAATTTAATTAGATAATAAAAAAACATCTTTTTATATTATTTTGTTTTACGCCTCTATGCAGCGCCTGTTCTTATAATGTCTCATAGTCTGATATTTTCACACAAAAATACACTGTAAAACTTAACTTAACAAATGAAAAGAGTGTAGTTAAATCAAAACTGAATGATAAAAGACTGAATGTGTTTTATTTCTTTTACGTAAGGCTGTGACTGAAGTCAGCTGTAGTTTTGTGTTTCTCTTCAGTAATTTTGCTTGTTAACAGCAGATGTTCATCATTATCGCTCAATCAATACTTAATCACTTAATTAACTCATTACTTCAACTTAAATGGAGTTCACAGTACTCATGTTGATTCGTTTTTAAATTCAAATGGTTTGTAGCAATCTGTTTCCTCAAACGTTTGAGTTGCCTTAACTTAATGGGTTTTACAGTACTCAGTTGGTTTGAGTTCTCTTCATTTATTGGATTTTATTGTGCTCAAATTGCTGCATGTACTCAAAACAGTACTCATTAGGATTAGTTTTTGAAGTTAAATGGTGTGTTGCAATTGGTTTCCTCAAATGGAGTTACCTTAACTTATTGGGTTTTACAGTGTATGACCAAGTACAGTAGGTTAATTCATTAAACAAAGTGATGATAATAAAAATAATTACATTATAAATATGTCAAAGGCACTCAAAGTAAAAAACTTAAAAAGCTTTAAAAATCTTAAAAAGCTGGATATTGTTTTCTAAAAAAAATTATTGTTACTTTTTTGCCTTGGACTTGCACTTTTTTTTGTTTGATTCTGAATTTATAATTATTATATATTATTTAGTAATATTGTTGTGCCCCTCTTTTTACCGGTTTTCTACTTGTCTTATAGTCTAAGGGACTAGTAGTCTGAGTCACATAAAGAAATTTGACTATGTTTATGTATAAACCAATTAATAATCATTTAAAAAGGAAACATATAAATCATAAACTAAATATATCGAATGTGTTAATACAATTACAAACAAACTATGCAACATTTTAGCAGTATTAGTTCTCCAGCCTCACAATACTACAAATAATTGTGTTTTTCAGAAAGTGAAATGGTTTTAAGTAGAAGGTTTCCATCTACTGGTCATTAATGGTTTTTCATTACTAAGGTCTCTGTGCTAAAATGATCTAGTGAACACACACTCTCACACATAGTACATAATACACTCATTCCTTTCACTATTTGGCTTTATTTTGAGACAGAAGTACACACATAAATACACTTAGACTTTCAGACAGGACTGACCGCAAACTGCTCAAGCTCTTGGGAATGGACAACTCGAGTAGAAGAGTGGACGCTTACTGTTTGGTATGATTGTGATATTCACTATTCGTCATTTGTTCATTAAATTCAATCTGTTTCATCCAGAATCCTCCACCATTATGCATGCACTTCTGCAAAATTCACCAATCATATTTGAGGGTTTGCTAAAATTCATTACATTTAGTGAGTCATATGATTTTCACCTCATAATTCCTAATAATTCATGTCCTTATAATTAGATTCATGCAATGACACACACTCTTTTTTTTTCTTTTGGATTTTTTCTAGTGTACATTTACAAGCAATTACAATTTCAATGGAAATCAATGGGTCAATTACTGTTTCTTTTCAATTGCTGTGACATCTACTAGCAATTCCAGAGTGAACATTACTCCTGTGTCATTTTTTTTGTAATCATATTATGTAATATTGTAAGAATATTTTAATAGTATTGTTATTATTCATAAAGTAAAATATCAAATAAAAATACAGTGATCATACCAAACTATTTACCAATGAAATGCAAAAATGAACAAGGCTTTTAAATTCTATTTTTTTCTCATGTTTTCCTGTAGAGGTTGACTGTGGTCCAGTAGATGAACTTCTGGCTGAGGTTGTTTTTGTGAACTCTGACAACAGCACTGTGTTTGGAGCCCAAATCCAGTACAGCTGCAGAGACTCAGCTGTCAACAGTGAGTTTTTAAACGTCAGTCACTGATGCACTGAATATGGGGTGCCGTGTAGGATTTAAATCAAACTTTGCTTATCAACACATACATAAAACGCATGCATATACACCTATAAAATGTACTCGCATATACATCTGTACTATTGGATGTTCAAAACAATATAAATTAAACTTGCGTATATACATATAAACTTTATGCACGCATACACCCACATTAACACACACACATACAAATAAACACACATACAAATAAGAATTATTAGCCCCCCCTGAATTATTAGCCTCCTTGTTTATTTTTTTTCCCAATTTCTGTTTAGCGAGAGAAGATTTTTTCGAAACATTTATAAATGTAATAGTTTTAATAACTCATTTCTATTTTACTCATTAGATTTATTTTATCTTTGCCATGATGACAGTAAATAATATTTGACTAGATATTTTTCAAGACACTTCTATACAGCTTAAAGTGACATTTAAAGGCCTAACTAAGTTAATTAGGTTAACTAGGCAGGTTAGGGTAATTAGGCAAGGTATTGTATAACGATGGTTTGTTCTGTAGACTATCAAAAAAATACATGGCTTAAAGGGGTTAATGATTTTGACCTTAAAAATGGTTTAAAAAAATTCAAAACTGCTTTCATTTTAGCCAAGATAAAACAAATAAGACTTTCTTCAGAAGAAAAAATATTATCAGACATACTGTGAAAATGTCCTTGCTCTGTTAAACATCATTTGGGAAATATTTAAGAAAGAAAAAAAATTCAAAGGGGGGCTAATAATTCTGACTTCAACTGTACGTATAAACTCCATTTTTTGCATAAACACCCACATTAACACACAGAGATGCATATAAACTCGCTGTATGCAAACACACCTATACTCGCAAATAATCTCAATGCCTTATCTCAATGCATGTATAAACACCCAATAACATTTGCGCAAACATACAAAATTAAATTTAGAAACATATACAGATCTACAATTTATCACGAATCAGGTTATTGCAAAGCTTATGAAATAGAAACATGTGATTTAATAGAGGTATTACATCTATTAAATAATGAAAAAATATTATATAAAATAATATAAAATATTATATAAATAGACTATAAAATATAAGAAAGATTTTAATGTTAAACCTTTTCATTTAATTAGGTAATTACACAAATATAAATGAACAGATAGGATGTCCAATATCTACAATTTTAAGTTAACACTCTGGACTCTTACACTTCTTACAGACACATACACCTGTAACCAGAGTGGGATATGGTTGAGTGATGACGGGACGCCGCTACCCTCCTGTCTACCAGGTAAGGTGTGTTACCTGAGAATCCCCTAAAGTACACATGAAATCAAAAGTAACCTTATTGATTTTGTTAGCACATATTGCTAGTTTTGTGGGGAACAATTCATTTGTGCATGTCGTTAAGAAAAAAAAAGTTTTGCCCTTGTAATCTAAAAATGAAATCTGAAAATGCACTCCTGTTTGTTTTCAGTTAGATTCTCAGATTATGTCTGTCTGAGGAATTGAGCGTGGCTAACACTCTTAACAACGCCCCTCAAACTCAGTTTTGACAGCACAATGTCAACAAACAAAAATGGCGAAGAGGAGTTAGGTTGTAATAACTCTCAGGAAACCGTTTTCTTGATCTTTCTGAATGAACTTTTTTTTACATCCAATCAGCTCACATTAGAAGAAAACAAGCCACACTCACTGTTTTAAAATTCCATTTATCTAGAAACTGCATCACAATACAAAAAAAATAAATCTATAAAAATGGCTTGCATACTTTACAATAAAATCACTCTTGTGTTAAATGCAGTGTTGAGCAAGTTACTTAAAAAGTAATTAGTTATAGTACTAGTTACTTTTCACAAATAGTAACTGAGTTACATCATTATAAAAGTAACTAATTACCAGGATGTTTGCAAAGTGATTTTTTTTTTATATCTATAGCCCCTGAACCACAAAACCTTAAGTTGAATGTATATATTTGTAGAAATAGCCAAAAATACTATGTATGAGTTTATTTATTATTTAAATAATGATATGCATTACTAAGAACTTAATTTGGACAACTTTAAAGGCAGACTTTGAATTCCCATCATGATTAAAGTAACTAATTACCAGGGAAAGTAAATTTTGTGTTTTTAAAAGAAAAATGTCAAAACTTTGTTAAATAAAATGGACACTAAAGTCAAGAAATTATTATAATAAATCATTCTACAAGATTATATACTTTATTATTGTTGCTGTGGGACAATCTATCAAATTAGATATTTTATTGTAAACATTATAGTTTCTATAGTGTAACAATAAAACATGACAGACGATTTAGAACTTTTAATATTTACCTTAACTGGCCGATAAATGCATCTAAAAATAAACAAAGCTTCTTAAGAAATTTAACAAAAATAGAGTATAAATATTACAATATTATTTCTAGAGGGTGCTTCTTAAGAAATGTAACAAAAATAGAGTTTACATTTTAAATATAAGTTAAATATTAGGCAACGCAGTGGCGCAGTAGGTAGTGCTGTCGCAGGTTCGCAGGGTCGCAGGTTCGAGCCTCGGCTGGGTCAGTTGGCGTTTCTGTGTGGAGTTTGCATGTTCTCTCTGCATTCGCGTGGGTTTCCTCCGGGTGCTCCGGTTTTCCCCACAGTCCAAAGACATGCGGTATAGTTGAATTGGGTAGGCTAATTTGTCCGTAGTGTGTGTGTGTGAATGAGTGTGTGTGTGAATGTTTCCCAGAGATGGGTTGCGGCTGGAAGGGCATCCGCTGCGTAAAACACATGCTGGACAAGTTGACGGTTCATTCCGCTGTGGCAACCCCAGATTAATAAAGGGGCTAAGCCGAAAAGAAAATGAATAAATGAATGAGTTAAATATTAAATATAAGTATTATTTTTAGAGCATTATTTTTATATTTATATAAAATATAAAAACAACATTGACATCATTCCACAGTTGAGAAACAGATTAAGATACGGTACATTTCTTTAAACAAACCTTCTAATGTTTACTCATGTTTTAATTTTGGTATAACTGTAGTAAATTGCTTTTGGCATATGGTATTGTCAGTAATTTATTTAATTACTCTTTACTGAAAAAAGTTATTTAATTAGTGCTATTTATTTATAATGCTCTTATACCCATCACTGGTCAAATGGTGCTCTGTTCGGTCTTGTTTAACCATTTTGATAATCCATGGTTCCTATTTTTGACATGAATACTTACAGTAGTACTAACCTACAGTTGAATTCAGAATTATTAGCCCTCCTAAATTATTAGCTCCCCCCTGTATATTTTTTTCTTTCCAATTTCTTTTTAACGGAAAGAAGATTTTTTTTTCAACACATGATGCCATGATGACAGTACATAATATTTTACTAGATATTTTTTAAGACACTAGTTTTCACATTCAAGTGCAATTTAAAGGCTTTACTGGGTTAATTAGGAAAATTATTGTAAAACAATGGATTGTTTTGTAGACAATCGGAAAAAAATATTGCTTAAGGTGGCTAATAATATTGACCTTAAAATACTTTAAACAAATGCTTTTATTCTAGCCGAAACAAGTATTTGAAAAAGAAAAGAAAATTCACAGGAGGGCTAATCATTTTGACTTCAACTGAACATCTGTAGAATCTGTCTTTGTTTATGTATTTATGGTAGGAGTTATTGAAGGAAACTTGAGCAGGCCTGCCAGTCCTGAATCTCCTACACCACTTGCAAGCACTCCTCCTGGTAAGCTTTGAATGTAATATTCTGAATTGCTAAGCTAATTTAAAAGCTATTCATTGACATGGAATTCTTCAAAATGCCACATCAGATGAAAACAATGTGATAACATTCAGATCACTAGTAATCGACTCTTATATTTAATGAGTCAATCTAAAAGATTAACAAAGAAGGCTCAAGCTCGTACAGGGTTGGGGTTTTGAATCTGATTCAGTCAGTAAAGTGAATTGTTCAAACTGACAACTCCTCTCACTTAATGAAAGAAAAGTAAATTTTAGATATATGAAGTTTGAAATTAATCATAGTATAGCATATTTTGTGAGATATTATTTAGTACACTTAATGTTTTTTATAAGATTTATATTTTGATGGTCCACACTTTATTTTGATGGTCCGTTTGTTGAATTTAAGTTACATTGCATCTACATGCCCAACTAATTCTCATTAGATTATAAGTAGACTGTTAGGTTAAGGTTAGTGTAAGTTTACTTGTACATGCAAAGTTTCTTATAGTCAGTTACATTTTTTCTTGAATGCTTTGATGCAGCCAGGGCTTGACATTAACTTTTTTGATCACCAGCCAGTGTGGCTAGTAGTTTTCCAACATTACTAGCCACTCTCCACTTTCACTAGCCACAATTTTGTTGTTGGGACTTTGACATGCTAAAATTACTTGATTTAGATTTTGTGGAATGTCCACATGCCTCCTAATTCATTTTACTTTTGTGTATGAGCGCTTGCTCAGTGAGCATGAGCACATGGATCATGGTTTCATAATGTTGTATTACAATTAGTTTTTATTTCACCTGACATTTCAGAGCTCAAAAGATTTACCAAATTTAAATTAATTCTCTAACCACACTAAAAACAAATAAATAATTATTTCTTAGCCACAAATTGTAAATAATGTGTCAAAACAAGCAAAATATAGCTGTATACTATACATTTCTTTTTAACAAAACATTTCTTAAAAAAAACAGTTAACACCAGTTAATTACACATAAATGGGAAGTTAATATCCTATATCCTGTTTAAATAATGGTTAAAGCGAAAGCAACCGGTGCTGCTTACAAAAAGACCAATCTGGAGCTCTTGAAAGCAGCAGGACTGTGGCTGCATGAGCATCACTTTTTGTCTAGTCTATTTGAAAGAGAACCGATCACAGCTGTGTTTCCAGGCACGGTTGTTTTAAGCAAGGAAATGGGAGCACGCACTTATTTTAAACAGTTGCGCGCACGTACATCACAACAGCTTATGGCGCGATTGATTATCCTCTCATTCGTTAATCTACCAGCTTTCTTTTGCCCGCACGAACACAATTATTTTTGTCAGTCGTGCTGCTTCGATTCTAAGATCGCATTTGCACGAATATTGGGCCATCCTTATTGTCGAATCCTGCTTTTAAGAAAACTACAATTAAAAAATGATTTTCAACCAGCCAAAGTGGCTAGTGGAGGTGGCTGTCTAACCCGCCACAGCTAAAATCTACCCGCGGTGTTGGCGGGTGTTAATGTAAAGCCCTGGATGCAGCCGTCAACTGAAACTACACATTTTCAAAACAGTTAACATACATGCCTAAACAGTGGCCCACATGGTCAAAATGACACATTTTGCTTGCAAAATGCACATACCGTGTCAAAACATTTAAAACATGCAACAAAATCTAATTTTACCTTCAAACAATACAACTTGCAAACAAGTATAAGAGCTCTTTCAATTAATCATTTCACAATGGACAACAAAATACAAAATACCGAACTCAGTGTAAATCAGTGCACCATTGCTTGCCATTGTAGCGTATTGCCAATGCCATTTGTTGTCTTTCTATTTGGGCTGTCAAATTTGCCATTTTGCAAAGAATTGGATCCAAAATAAGAAATGCTTTGATTAAATTTATACTGAATTCATGACATTTTTCAAACTGTGGCTGAAAACTGAAATACTGTTACTGTAAAAAAACTAAACAGACAAAAGTAATAAAATCCTGTAAATATTAGAGAAAACACATGTAAACCAAAATACAGTCAAATCTATTGTGAGTATAAGGCATAGCCACTATTGACCTCCTCCATCTATGCTGGCACAGAACAACACAGACCTTCCACTGTTTTCATAAGGTTTGCGGATTGATTGCGAATTTAAGATTTGTGTGAAGGTGTGTCAAACCAATGGTTCAGTGATTTCATACTGATGTTGGTAGTTTCTAATGGTTAGGAATAGATGGGTTCTGTTTGGTGACCATAGCTTAAACAGTAAAGTTTGCACTGCTTGAATAACATCCGTGTTAACTGTTTTGAAAAATGTTGGGAAAAATGTGTCAATCCAATGAGAATGAAGACGTCTTCTGCTCTGATGGGATAGTGATGATGAAGATCAAGTGAATCCTAGTTTCACTGAGCGTGTCTTTGCAAATGAGAAAAACTGTAAATGACTGTTTAGCAGCAGTATCAACAGATATTAAGCAGACAGTCTACTAATACTCAAATGGACCTTCAAAATAAAGTCTTACTAATATTTTCTTTAAATTATTGCTTAATAATTAAAAATAAGGCACATGCATGCTGTCACAAGTCTGGTGTGTCTATGTATTGTGTTCATGTAGTTGTTGTGTCATGTGATGTTCCATGTGTGCTTGTTCCATGTGCTTTTGTTCATCATGTAATCCTTTATTCTGTTTTCCCGTCATTTGTTAATGTTTATTAGTTCCACCTGTGTCACACCCCTGTATATATTCAGGTTAATCATGTCTTGTGGATTTATACCCGTTCAGTTTATTCGTTGTTCGGTAATGTATTGTCAAACTCCATGTCCTGACTGCGTTTGATCTAGTTCCTGTTGTAAGTGCTTTTTGTTAACAAATACATGTTTGTTTGTTTTTTATGATCTATGCATTTGTGAGTGAACCGAACTGTGACACATGCAGATCTGTAGATATCAAGTAGCACACACTTCATTTTTTAAATATACGATAATAATACAAATAATCTGTTCCAAAATGTCACTTCATCAAAGCACACAGCGAAGCAATTATATCTATGAAGCAGTTCTAAATATATTTTGAATAATAGTGTGTGTGTGTGTGTGTACATATGTAATTTTAGAAGCCAGTAGTATTTTTTGTATGGAGCCCTGTTTTATTTGTGGTATTTCACTTGTATTTATAGTAATAAATCCATCAGGTGCATATTTATATTAACTTTCATATATTTGTATGTGTGTGTGTGTGTTTGTATTTAAGCATGTGGTGAGCAATCCCAGCCCTTCCCTGCCAATCAGAAGCGAATTGTAGGTGGCAGATCAGCATCTCCAGGTCTGTTCCCCTGGCAGGTTCTTCTCTCAGTGGAGGATGTGTACCGTGTGCCTGTGGTTCGGTGGTTCGGCAGCGGGGCTCTCCTCTCCCCACTCTGGATCCTCACAGCCGCTCACGTTCTCAGATCTCACCGCCGCGACCTTTCCGTTGTTCCGGTCGATCCTGAGCACATCCAAGTGCACTTAGGCCTTACAGATGTCCGCCAAAAACACTTAGCCACCAACCGGTCCGTAGAGAAAATCATTCTCCATCCTCAGTTTGACCCTCAGAATTATAACAACGACATCGCTTTGGTTAAACTTAACCAGGAGGTGGCGCTGTCTGCGTTAGTACGACCTGTTTGTTTACCAAGACCTGCTTTAGACGGTCAAGTTTTAACCCCTAACACTTTGGGTGTTGTAGCCGGTTGGGGCATCAACGCAGCCAACGCTTCAGCCTCTAGCAGTGGTTTAACATCTGATTCCAGTTCAGTTTCTGAGCTTCTCCAATATGTGAAGCTTCCTGTGGTTTCGCAGGACGAATGTAAAGCCAGTTATGCGTCGAGATCTGTAAACTATAATATCACCGGTAATATGTTCTGCGCTGGCTTTTACGAGGGCGGTCAGGACACCTGTTTGGGGGACAGCGGAGGGGCGTTTGTCACTCAGGACGGCCGCAGCGGGAGGTGGGTGGCTCATGGGTTGGTGTCCTGGGGCGGGCCGGAGGAGTGTGGCAGTCAGAGGGTGTATGGAGTGTACACACGGGTGACTAATTATCTGCAGTGGCTGCACACACACATGGATGTGGAGCGCTGGTGGTGAGTGTGAAGAAAGAGGAATGGAAGCAACTTTTTGGGGTCATTCCTACACTAACAAATATCCGTAAATTAAGAGTGTTCTGTATTTTGTGATTCTTTTCATTTATTTATGGTTTTGAATTGTATTATGGGACATTGATCTTTTCTTCAAGGCTTCTTGATTTGGAAAAGTTTGAAAAACTGATTTTTTTTGACATTTTTAATAGTTTGGAATGATATATTTACTCAAAAAAGACCTTTGCTGTTTGTTCAAACTACTTATCTAATATGAGCTGAAACAACACAATTCTTGAGTTTTTTTTTTTTTTTTTTTTTTTGTTGCTGGGCTGCACGGTGGCGCAGTGGGTAGCACGTTCGCCTCACAGCAAGAAGGTCGCTGGTTCGAGCCTCGGCTGAGTCAGTTGGCATTTCTGTGTGGAGTTTGCATGTTCTCCGTGTGTTCACGTGAGTTTTCTCCAGGGGCTCCGGTTTCCCCCACAAGTCCAAAAGACATGCACTATAGGTGAATTGGGTAGGCTAAATTGTCCGTAGTGTATGTTTGTGACTGAGGGTGTATGAATGTTTCCCAGTGATGGGTTGCAGCTGAAAGGGCATCCGCTGTGTAAAACGTATGCTGGATAAGTTGGCAGTTTATTCTGCTGTGGCGTCTTTAGATTAATAAAGAGACTAAGCCAAAAAGAAAATGAATGAATGAATGAAACTTTTATGTTCAATTCACCTACATTTGTAAAAATTAAGTAAACATTTCTTCATGTTGTACCAACAGAAATCGATTGTGTATAACCCAGCAATTTTTACAGTGTTACCTGTAGTAAATTATAGTACAAAAACCTGTATACTATGTATATACTATACTGTATATACAGTTGAAGTCAGAATTATTAACCCCCCTTTGAATGTTTTGTCTTTTTTAAATATTTCCCAAATTATGTTTAACAGAGCAAGGCAATTTTCTCAGTATGTCTGATAATATTTTTTCTTCTGGAGAAACTCTTATTTGTTTTATTTTGACTAAAATAAAAGCAGTTTTTAATTTTTTTAAACACCATTCTAAGGTTAAAATTATTAGCCCCTTTAAGCTAATTTTTTTTGATTGCCTACAGAACAAACCATCATTATTCATTAACTTGCCTAATTACCCTAACCTAGTTAACCTGACTTCCACTGTGCGGGGAAATTCAGAAAACATATTTCTAAAGGTTTTGTTGACTTGAATTTTTTACCAGATGTTGATAACAACCAAGGAAATCCATATATGCAAACAAAACAAATCTAATTATACAAATTAAGTTGTGTGCAGTAAAATAAAATGACAGGAAAAAAGTATTAAACGCATGAAGAAAGGAAGGTGTAGAAAGGCAGTAAAAAGCACAGACAGCAGCTGAAATCTCTTCAGAAACCCTCTGCTTTTTGTCATTGTAAATTAATATTAGCGGCTTCAGTTCAACATCTATAGATGAAGATGAAACCAGAGGGGACATTTCAACAAGATAATAATCCAAAACAAGCAAACTCTCAAATGCTTTCAGAAAAAGAAAATCAAGCTGTAGAATATTTTATTTCTTAAACAATATATTATTTCAAACTACTAATATGTGGATGAAAGTCACTGTTAAACTGCAGTGCTGAATTTTCAACATCAAAAGATGACATAGCAGAGATCAATGTCCCATAATGCAATTCATATGTGTAAATAAAGAGAAAAAAAACTGAATTATGAAATACAGAAACTGTAAATTACCAGATTTCTTTTACAGTTATTTCAGTCGCTTGCTCCATTTGTCAGATCAGAATTAAAATTCTCAAAACTCTGTTTAATCTTCACATCATTGAGTCACTTGTGCACCTCAAAAAAGCAGTTTCTTATTCTTTTAAACAAGTTGTGAATGATTTTGTTCATCCATGCAAAGGATTGTGCAATTCTCTGCTGTTTCCTACATTATCAATTGCTTATGTCATGTTGATCGAAATGGATTATAATGGTCTCTGTCTTAATAGTCTCACCGCCACAACATTTAATCCTTTGTTCATGGCTTAAGTACCATGCAAAACGGCTGAACAAGTTGTCATAATATTTTGTCTTTATGCTTTTTTTCTATACATTTCCATTAGATTTTTTTTCTAAATCTGTCAGCAATTGGTAAAAATCTCCCAGGTTAATCTTGACTTTTTCTATTGAAGGTACATCTCAAAGGACTTTGTCCTATGTTCACTTTTCTACTTTTGTTTTGTTTTTTCTTTGTGCTATGCAGTGCACAAAGTGTCTTTTCTGTATCACAATGACAAGATCTGTCAATACAAACTACAGTAAAAAAACAAATTTTGCCATAGTTTACATCAGAAAACCCCTTCAGAATACACTGTTATATTGACAACATGACTAAGTCATTTGACTGTCTTTTACATACACAATGACATGAGGACTTGTCATTCTGACGGCACGGTTTATTGACACCGAAGCTTAGTTTTGAGAGATGAACCAAGAATTTTGAGCAAGAGACTGGCTTTTGCAGGTAATCCCTGGTGTTTTGCTAATTGTATGCATTGTTTGAGGAATGCACTTACTGTTTTGCAAAATGTCAATTCTGATTTGAGAAATGTATCAAAACGACTGTGAGAGTACATTTTTATCCACATTTTTATACACAAAACAACAATTTTAATTTTTTTATTCATATGACGAAAACACTCAAAAGTACCAATTATTTTATTTGGTTCACTGTTGAGTTGTGGACTTTTGCAGTTTGTGTATTTAGTAATAGTGACAATGATATGAACTTGTACCCAACAGTCAAAATAATAATGGCCAAGAATAATAGCTTCAAACTTTTATCTTTCTAAAATGTAACATTTGTTTGATGCTGTTTATAACACACACATGCAGTATTCCAAATGCATATTGTCAGAACTGGTTATGGTTGTTAAAATAATTAGTATGTAAATTACACTTTAGTTTGTTTGGTTTTACACAAATACATGCTTTTATTTAGCAAGGATGCAATAAATTGATTAAAAGTTGCAGTAAAGACAGACATAAAAACCAAAGATTTATATTTTGAGTAAATCCCTTTCATTTGAACAATATATATCCAAATAAATAAGTAAATACAGCAATAACCAAATATACACTTTAATATTTATATTAGTATAAGTACTTTACAACTGATGGATTATTTCACATATAAAATCGAAGCACAGATTTTAAATGCTATACTTTTATAAAATGTGACACTCCTGTGTAAAGCCACACATTTTAAGAACTGCACTGATTTTATTTTTGTATTTGCACACTGATGTATGTTTAAAATAAAATAAATCTTTTAGGACACTTTTATGTCTGCTTCATTTACCTATAATTAGTAGTAGACATTGTCAACTTGTTCGCCACAAACTAAAGGCCTGTTCACACCAACAATGAAGACACAGTTCTACAGATAAAAAATAAATACGCAGTTGAGACCGATAAATCACTTGAGAAAAGACAGAAGTATTTTCATTTGTTTTATTGTCGAGGCTGAACCGCCTCCAGTCAAAATGAGAAAATGACAATAGTTGTGTATATTACAGCAAGCGAAAATTTGTGAGGCACTGGAGTAAATATTGAGTTGTGCAGTGGAAACTATGAGCAAACACCTTTCTGATTGGTGAATGCTGCTAGCATCACAAACTAAACTCAAACTCATTCGTTAAAGAATTAAGAGTTGTGCAGGGAAGATCTCAAACCTTGGAGAATAAAAAGGCAATTTCCTACAAAGGCAGTTTATTCAGTGTATTGAATATATTCCTCCATTAATATTCTTCATTAACATCCACTTAAAAATGACCTCGGCACAGCCAAAAGTGCAATGGTTTTAGACTTTTTTAATATTTGTTTACAGGCTTTGGTTGGTTCAGTCAAGATTCTGTTTTTTTAATTGGGGTTTTACAGAAGTAAAAGAAGGCTTGTGGTTAACAACTCTGATAATTAACATTTGATTATTTAAATAAATGATCGCACCATTACTATTCTTACATAGCCTTTTATTGAATGGAGGAATAATTGCGGGTATAATATGTTTCCATTTTACATTGTAGTGGACAATGTTATAAGTATTGATGGCTGTGGCCTTTGGAGGCAGCTTTCCAATGTGGTAAGGCATCAATGCATGTCCAAATTCAAATTCTGCTTCATTTCCTGTCTTTGGAGGTACTTTCTTCTGATTGAATGTTAAAAACAGCATAGTTTTGTGCTTATCTTTGAGATCCCACAATCTTGTCAATGACATTGCTGGTGACTTAAAAAATTGACGTGACTTAAAATTAAAAAGCGCTTCTCAAAGCACCGCCTTGGTGTCATTTTATATGTAAATATATGTTTTTGACGAATGTGTTTTACACTTTTTTTTTACACCTGTCATTTTTAATGAAAGGTTAGTATTGTAGTAAGCAAATATTGCTTAGAAAGCTCTGTCAATTTGGATGTACATGGCTAAATTTATACAACAGTTCTGTCTGGTTCTTGAATCTGATTTGCTGATAGCTGTGAAATATTCTGCCAGTAACAGCACTTGTACCGCATCTTCACCCTTCACCTTTGTGTCTTACTCCGCCCACATACAGCAACAAGCAGAGGACACTACAGTTTGACAAATATTTGTGTTGTTGGGCAACATAATGTACTTTTGAGGCTTTTTACTCGAGAATGTAGTTGTTTAGATTGCAACTATGCAGTTTATTTATAACGATAGTGCCTATTTTAAAATACTTATAATTTCTGAGAGACCATTAGCTTGCTATCCACAAGATGGCAACACTCCAAATCAGGAATGTGTGTTTTGGCAGAAAGAAAGAAGAAATGTCAACACGTGTTTAGTGTTTTTCCTTATCTCAAACACAACAGCAATCTGGTAGTGATTGCGCTGCTTTTTTCTGGGTTAATTATTGTGATATCCCAATAGCAACAGAGAAATACTGTAGACTCTAATAGACTATAAGAAGATATTTCTGTAGACTGATGGCATTTTATGTCGTTCAGCCTTATAATCCTAAAATCTCAGCAAAATCACCTGTTTTGTCATCAATTTAGACATTACGCTAGAGAATCATTCAAACACTAGCTCTAAAGTGACGTTGGTGAATTAGTAATGGCTTCTGCTGTTCTGACGTCAGCTGCAGATGTGAATGAGTGGCGGAAAAATGTAGTTCCTAATACAAAAGGGTTTTTAGACTCTCAGTGTTTGGTTTTCTTTTTTTATACACGATTGTGCCGTTGAACTGTTGTATAAATGCAATAACACACGAGTAGCAGTGCGATATGGCTGTATATCAGCACTGGTGGGAAATTAAGGCATCAACGCATGCCTCCCACCAATGCTAATATACAGCCATATCGCACTGCAACTCGAGTGATATTGCTCAAATATATGGTGTCAGAAGTCTGTCTGGCTGTGTCTGAAATCGCATACTTCCATACTATATAATAAAAACAGTATGCAAGCTGAGTAGTATGTCCGAATTCATAGAATTCGAAAAGCAGTATGCAAAAAGTAGCCGGATGACCTACTACTTCCAGCGAGCTTCTGAAGTGCGCTTCCGATGGCCGCTATGCTATCCTATGATGCACCACAAGAAAATTAATGGTAGTAAAGTGATGCACCTGACACAGGTAGGTCACATGATGATGACAAAATGGCGGATGTAGTAGGCTATGTCTGAGTTCTATTCATACTACTCACATTCATACTATATAGAACATACTTTTCTAATGGTCGAGAAGTGAATTCAAACAGTACATACTGAGTAGTATTTTGGACATAGCCTCTGAAATCAGTTTTGATAAAGAAAATGTCTGATAGTGCAGAGAGGCAACAAGTCAGCTGCCTAACTTTTCAGACACAGCCCATATTTCTTAAAAGCATTATTTTATTCATGAACCTGTAAAACCATTGTAAAACCTTAGCATATGCCAATCTTTAGGTAACTAATATGATCTTCCAGGTTTTGATCCCTGCACTACTCTAAAAACAGTTTAGATGTTGTAATAAAATGATAATGGATCCAAACTGATACTAATCAGATATTAATCCTGTAATTAATGAGAAAGAACAGCTCTGGAGTAGCAATGATTAAAAATGTGTTGAGGACGCTGAGATCGTTCAGAGGTTAGTGAGTTGTGTTGGCTGGTGTGCTTATCATGCATATCATCTACCTGCAATATTCCCCTCTGTGGAACAAATGACAAACAAAACACTGTTCTGATTATAATTTGCAGTATTGTATACTCTTGGCATTTTCCATTTTAGTCCACGATACATGAATCCGAGTATATGGTTGATCTTACGTATTTGTCGGGGGCGTGGTCATGGGCGGAGCTTATCCTCGGCTGTTGGGAAGGCGGCCTACACCAATCCGGTCAATCGGCACACTGACTCGCCGCCGCGGCAGTTCAACAGTCTTTCTAGAGGTAAAGAAATTAATTAATTTACTTTGAAAATATGTAAACTCTCACTCACATTGATGGATTATTGTCATATTCCCATTTCCTTGAAACATTGAGTAGGGAAAGACTTTTGAAACGAAAAGTATAGTAATGGATGTAGGCAAACGTTATAGGCTATGCTCGAAATGAAATACTGACAGACAACTCGTTACATTTTGGTGGTAGGCTATGTTTAATGTAAAATGTATTTTTTTGTTTATCAGAATTACCAGAATTATATTTGCTTAAATTAGAAGAATGTATTTTAAACAGGCCTACGAGTTCACCCCACGATTTAACGTGAATATGTGAAACTTCCGGTGTCAACTTACTATTTTATTTTTCCGTATCCAAAATCACACAATTCGCTACTATTTAGAAGGCAAAAACTGTTTTGTGACAATATTGGTCTGTTTGATGAAGGATGTCTGAATCCACACTATTCATTTGCTGCATTGACAAGATAGTTAGATAAGTAAAAGTACACATGTTTACATCCTGATCATCTGTACCTACTTCGCTAATTAAAGGGATAGATCACCCGAAATGAAAGTTCTGCTAACATACTTAATTGACTAAACCTATTTGAGTTACCTCTTATTGAACACAAAAGAAGGTATTATGAATAATGTTGGTTGGTGGTCTAGCCATTGACTTAGACCTACTGTACGTAGTATGTTTTTTCAACTATGGATGTTGATTAGGGCTGTGCAATATTATCGATACATCTAACTATCGCGATAATTTCCTTTACGATAGTGTATCGATAGTCCAACCTCAAGTATCGATTCAAGTTGTGCCAAATGACCTCCTCCTACGCTCCTGTAGATGTCCCTAACACGCGATCAACAAAACGCCAAGTAGTACGGGATCAGAAGTAAGCAAGAGTGAGCATAGCATAAAATATAAAGGAGCCTCCAGCTTTTAGAGCTGACGTGTGGCTGCACTTTGGTTTTACCGCTATTAGGGTTGGGTCGATAGACAATGTAATCGCCGATGGCCTATAGACATCATGATGCTGCTGAGGCATCACCGATCCTCAGCACCGCCCCCATTGCAAACCCACTTGTGAAAAACACACACTCAGGCCCCGTTTACACTGATACAGCTTAGTTTTAAAATGGCATTTTAGAACGAAAATGATCCACATGCAAACTGGCGTTTCACCAAGCATTTCTAAACAGCACTACATCTGCTGAAAACGCACATCACGTGACCACACAGCCACAGCCCCACACACACACACACTGTGATGTGCTCCTCTGAACTCCAGAGAAGTGTACAACTCTATATTTTATAGTCATTGCATTGGTACGGACAGTTTATCAAGGATGTACCGCTGAATTGCGTCTCACTATAAGTTAGTTGTTAAACGTGATATTTAATTAATCTCGTCTCTATCTAACGACTCTTCTGTCTTTTGATTCTCTCAGGTAACATGTCACAGCATCAATACATTGCTTTAGTCGTTCACTTTTACGTTTGTACTAAGTAATTTTAGTGAAAACCTCAGATACTGTTGGTTAGTTCCTGTTAGTTGTGCAGCTTTTTTACCAAGCGAGTGTGTGGACGCCATAACGGCACAGTTCACTCTGCCTAGTCATGCCAGATCGAGTCCAACGGAAAAAAGTGATTGACAGGTGGTAATTTGTGTGTAACTTATCTTTATTTATTTATTTATGATTTGGTTATGAGTAAAACAAAGGCCATGCAGGTCAGGTAGTTGAAACTGTAGGCTACAAATAATTAATTAGTTATGAATTTATTTATTATTCATAAATAATTAGTTTACCTCCCCCTATGATGACGATGCCATGGTCCATTACCATGTTTCACATTGGACATCGTACGATGCCAAATTGGTCAACATAGCCCAACCCTAAACGCTATACCAGGGAGTACTGAATAAGACAAAAAAATAAATGCCATTTGTAAGCTTTGCAATATATATAGTTCTCTGTTCAATCACACTGTGCAGTTTTAGTGAATTGGAATGGATGGAAAATAAATTGGAATTGGAATTGGAATTTTAATTTGTCTGCCGACTTTATCAAGTTGTCAGTATAATGTGACACATACTAATACAAACTATTGAAATATATCACAATATTTATTGTATCGCGACCCATGTATTGAGATATATATCGTATCCTGAGGCCCTTGCCAATACACAGCCCTAATGTTGATGCAACTTTTTTGGAGGGGTGAACTATCTCTTTAAAATAACATCGATTATTTCCACATTATGCTCCGGTTTCCCCCATAGTCCAAAGACATGCAGTACAGGTGAATTGGGTAGGCTAAATTGTCCGTAGTGAATGAGTGTGTGTGGATGTTTCCCATAGATGGGTTGCAGCTGGAAGGGCATCCACTGCATAAAATCGTGCTGGATAAGTTGGCGGTTCGTTCCGCTGTGGCGACCCCAGATTAATAAAGGAACTAAGCCGAAAAGAAAACGAATGAATGAATTTCCACATTACAACATGAGGAGGATATTATAGAGCACACTGTATTAAATAATAGAGAAAAGCTCTCAGACTAAAAGTGACCAAGCTAGCCATATGTTGACAAAAAATATGAACACAATATAACATTTTAAACTTTTTTCATCTATGCCAACATTAGGAACCAGTGCTTCCCACAGGTTTGAAATATACTTGAACACACATTTTACTCATGGCACATGGTTACCTACATGCGACAAAAAAAAGTGATTTTTACAAATATTTTTCTTTATTGTACACTGTTTCTTTATAATGGATTGAAGATTTTTTTTATTTTTTTTTTAAAGACTGTTGAAATAAAAAAGAAATCCACTATTTGTTTTACTTTTATTCTATTCACGTGCACCCACTGCAGGTAAAATCTGCTGCTGAAATTTTGTACAGTATTGCCAAAGCATGTTAGATATGTATAAAATATGTAAAATATCAACATCATCAAATTAAAAATATATACAGTAAATGAGAAATAAATGACATATATAAGTTAACCATTTCTAACGGTGTACATATATTTTGCGGCCAGTTTTAATGTAATTTTGTCCTTTCTGAAATAAATAGAAAAGTTTATCTGAGTCGTTTATATCAAATAATTAATTAATTATATAATGGTCTCTCGCCCTTGCGGCTGTACACACGCTGTCAGCTGTGAAACCCCGTGAAAGTAAATCAGGCTTAAAATAAAAATGACGGCTTAGAAAGCAAAACCAAAAGTCGAATTCTGGACATTTTAGAAGGTTTAGAAACCCCGGATGGATACATTTTTACTTCCCCAAAAAGGCGCATCTCTATGGGTCTCTGCAGAGAACATGAGATTGTGGGACAGTTTTTGCACGCAGTGGTGCCTGCAGCCGTACGGCTGTACGCACTGTGCGTAGGCCTACCTACCATTAGAGCAGGGTCATTTAGGCTATTTATTCGCTTATGTATTACTTTGCATTAGGTTACTGACTTAATGCAGTAATATGCATTTTTATAGTAATAATAATATGCAGTTTCACTATTACTGATTTTATCAATGATACCGTTTATTAACGTAGACGGATCATGGCTTCAGCTCCAAATGAGTGGATTAAATTATATTTTATTCTCCTTATTTCTTTCCATTTTATTTCAAATAAAATAAATGTTTAAAGTTTTAGGTAAAGACCTCAAACTATGCCCACACATCAAAGCTAACTCTCTATTCATATAACCGGTATATAGTGAAATCAGCATAAGCGAGTCATCACGCTTCATTACCCAACCAATATCAGTGTTAGGAAAAAGTTAAATGTTACAATCTAATGTCATTTAAAAAAAATAGTAGCTAAATTTGTTACTTAGTTACATTTTAAGGCATTAGCCTAGTGTAGCAAAACAGAGAGTGTGAGAGGTTGATCCACGTCAAATCCACACACTCACACACTATATAGCCAACCTGTTTCATTAATATCCCTGTAAACTTGACTTCGCAGGCCGATCTTTAAACTCAAAAGTCCTTACTGGAGACTGCTGCTGCATAATGGGATGTTTCTTTTCACAACCGTTAAAGTGCCCTTTAGCGATTTAAAAATGAAAGCAAACATTCAAAAGGGTTCTGCATTTAGTAAATGTTATAGCTTTTAATAATATTAATGATAATGAATATAATAAATTGTGAGATTTATTATAGCGTATACTACTGTGGGACTGTGCAGTGCCCAACTAAACATTTTTATTAGGCTATTAATCCCAAACTGAAAAACTAATGTGAAAATGACCTGACGCGGTACCATCTCTGGGCTTTAATTTCACAATTTTCATATTTTATCTGCTTTTTCATATTATAAAATCTAAATCCGTGTTATGAAGGTTAGAATGACGGGAGTGTTAATAATTAATGACAGACAGAGTTTTCAGTTTTGCGTGAACTATAATCCTTTATGAAAACAAAATTCTTTCTGAGGGGGCAATGCTGTTGCCAATATTTTGTAAACGCCTGTAAACGGCCACCAGGACAAATAGTTATTATAGGCTTCTCTGAAATGGTGATTCTGTTAATATTTCACTTTTATTTTATTTAGGCTAGATTATTATTTTATTTGACAATCCAGTTTATGTTTTGGCGCTGAAGCATATAGCGGACTGGTTTTGAAGCACTTCACCTTAAATGTTATTTGTTCTTCTATTTTATCTAGTAGATAACTGACCAACAAAATATTTAAACTAAGAGACAAACTATTCGAAATTCGTTTTAAAAATATATAATTTTCCAACAAAAATATACAAATTATATTTTTGTTTGAGCCCGTCCACTAAGGATTAAGCAGGTCATAATTTTGAAGATTGCGTCTTGAGCGTCAGATTTTTAACTTTTATTGATGTGCTTTTATTACATTTAGGTTTCAAAGAAATATTAATATTAAAAAGAAAACAAATTATGTCGTAACGAATGTCTTTTAAATAATGTAGCCTTTGACAATAAACATTAGTGTTTCTTGAGATGGGGGGAAGGGGGCGGGGCAGTGCTGGATTTTTGCGTACCTTGGAATAAAATTCTGCAGGCACTCCTGCTTGCACGCATACACAATGAGAAATAAGAAACGTGTAGGGCAAGAGGAGATTTTCCACTAGTTAATCGTGGATGTTTGGCTATTGAGCAGATACAAAAAAAATGTGAAAGGATGGTAATAATAAAAAAAAATAAATGTCACCAAATATACTTGGGACTTGGGCAGACATTAATATACCTGGGTGGCCCAGGTATATATATAGGCCCGTCTAAGTGAAGTCTATGTGTGGGAACCACTGTCTTCTATAATTTTTGTAAACATGTATGGGATTGGAAAAATATGCTACTTTTGAGCATTCTTTGGATAACTGTAACATTTTTTAAATCAGGAAACATCAAATGAATTTCTCAAGTTAACCTTTTATTTCCAGTGTGATGAATGAACTATAAGACAGGAATTCTCAAATGGTGGGCTGCTTAAAATTAACAGTCAATATTATACTATAATTTTTGGATTTCACTATTTATATGCTATAATAAAATGATCAAAGTGATGAACTTTCACTTGTTCTCTGATTGATTACTTTAAACTAAATCAGCCTCATGATTGCTTCTGCAACTAGTACACATAAGTCTGTACATTCACAAACTATGTGTGAAGTGAAAGTGAAAGTCCTTCTTTATGTATTTTTGTGTGAGCTATTTAATAAATCTGCATAGTTGTCCAAATTAATGTCCTGCGAGTGTTTTATAATGGACGCATACCCACACAGGAGGATCTAGCGAGGCTCAAAGGTGTTTCTGCCATAGAATGTAAAATAAACTTGCATATGAGCTTCAGACGCTCTCTGACAGAGCTGTTCACTGTTCCTGTCAGCGATCGCCCAATAATATTCAGCTGAAAACTCAACTGCCATTAGATCAACACATTTAGGGTGTTTTACTGTATTTTACATTTGTCTGTATATTTTTGAATGGTAGATATCTAATAGTAGATATTCAGTCAGTCCAGTTTAAAGTTGCAATCTCTTTTGCAATCTCCTTGTTGACATGGAGGGAAAAAAAAAAAATATATATATATATAT
>CAIGQZ010000379.1:20256625-20269525 GCA_903798205.1 Danio tinwini
CAATATAAATAGACATACAGACATACATACATAAGAAAATATGTAGTTTTAATATATAATATATAGTATATCGTTTTAGTTTAATATGTAATTAAATTTAAATAAAATTACATATTTTTTTATAAAATGGTGGTAATAGAAAATAATAGTATAAATTATATAAATTATTTATTTGTTAATAAATATAAAATGATTTAAATGACCATTTCAAAGTTTTAGAGAAAATGTCAGACAGGTGGGCCTTCAAAAATTAATCAGAGAATAAAGTGGGCTTCGAAGTGAAAAAGTTTGAGAACCCCTGCTATAAGCTAATGTGGCACTGATATAATCCATGCATCTTGTGCATGTGTTTGAAAACGTAACATTCTGTAGTGCATTAAGTTAAAGTTTAATGCCATTTGGAGTTTTCAGTCATCATACTTTACATCAGTGACATGCAGTCTAAACAGTCTCTCGGTCATTGCGTGTAACAATTTCACATATTTTTGCACACTATTAATGATTTCACCCTGTACATGTTTGTTGCATTTTTTAAGTGCCCTTGTCTTGAGGTCAATTTTTTTATCTGCACAATTTGATTGGACAGTAATCATGTTCCATTTAGCCAATCATTGTAGACAAGAAAAAAAAATATATATGAAGTAGTGACGGGTGGTTGAAGTATACTTTTACTACACTACTTGTAGTACTTCTACATCACAAAAAAGTGTGCTCAGTACATTACATAGTGAAGTGATTTACAAACTACTCAATTACAGTAATTCATTATTTCCCAATACTATTAGTTGTTAGCCTAACTTTCATTTACTGTGAGTACCCATAGAACGATCACATCATTATGGAAGGGTTTCGTGAGCTTTCATGTGTTTATCAGACTCGTGACAGATGGATTCTGGTGTCGAGATTTGATAATACATAGGGTGCTTTCGCTGCTGTTCTTGGCTTCTGTCCTGATCTTATCAAGTGCTAAGGATCATTTAGATAGGGCTTTGTCCGAGCCTCAGGCCATGCTGAGTTACGCCGCATGCTCCGTCCAGCAGGGAGATCAAATCATTTACAGAGATAAAACACGTTTTGATCATTGACTGGAAGTCTGACGCTACAGTCATCAGCACAGTTGGACTGTCCATTCCCGTAAATCAGTATCGAACACTTATGTCATACTAAACCCCAATTCGCACAACAGCGACTCCACCCAAGAAATAGAAGTAACTTTAACTGTGGGCTACAGACAAAACATTAATTGCACATAGTGAACTGTAAAAACACAAACACGCTCACATAAAACTATCAAGCTGTGCATAACAGAGCATACAGCCAATACAAACTGTATATGTTTGAGCCACAGCCAATCAAAGCTACTTATGGTACATCATCTGTTCGGGATCATAGCAAGTAAAAATCATGCTTTTTAGGTTTTTCAGTCTTCAGAACATGGCTTTTACTAAAACGTACAGTGCTATGACAATATTCAGTAAGTGTATATATATATACTGTTGAAGTCAGAAATATTAGCGCCACTGTATATATTTTTCCCTAATTTCTAGTAAACAGAAAGAAGATTTTTTTTCCCCTCCACATTTCTAAACAATAGTTTTAAGAACTAATTTCTAATAACTAGTAGTGTAACATGGTTTGGATCACATTATGTTCTTTTAGTCACAGATCTGACCATTTTTTCTGATCAGCCAAAAAGAGGAGACGACAAATGTAATTAGATTTTTTTTTTAACAAAAACAATTACAAAAAACTTTTGATTTTAACAAACAGAACTCTGAAGCTGTAATTTTATTAAAAATAAAATTAAGAAATAATCAGCTGAATAAAAATAAATAGTAAAATATTCAGTACTGTGAAAAATTTACTGTTTTACTACTGTTGCTGATAACGCTAAATGTTTAAATTTAACATTATAATTTGTACAACTCATATTTACTTTCTAGTCTCATTTTCAATAAATGATTAAGTTATTCACTCATAAAACTACAAGTTTGATTGCTAGATGATCATTTTTGAAGAATTATTCAGTGGCATATTTTTGATGTCTGGTTGTTGCCACCTATTGGTTAAATAATGTAATCACTGCCTACAACTTTCATTTTTGAGCGTCGTTAAATGCACATACTGCTGATTTTATTCTTTCCCATGAACTTCAGTGGTTATATCTAAACTATAAACCGTTATCCCAGTATTTCTGTGTTGTTTCACAGTTTGTAACTTAATAACTAACTCAAAAGACTAAATACTCAATTGCTTTCAAAATGTTTGTGTTTTTCAAACACAGATTTGAATGCAGCGTTTCGAAGGATTAATAAACATATGCAACATCACCATCATTTATAATTTATGCTGCGTGGGTGTTGAGATCCTGATTAATTTTGCAGCTTACGCCATGTAATGTAAACAAGTGACAGAAAACATATTTAATAACCTAAGAAACCTACCACATCCCAAACAACCTACCACAACTACTTCTGTCATCATTATATTTTACAGGAAATTCTAAATGCTTTCATACATGTGATTTGATTGATGCGGGAGGTGATCTCTCTACAAACAGTTACAAATTTAGGATTAATCTACTAGTAAAAAAAAAATTTATTAGCCTTAAAATGTATTAGCCTAATTTCGAATTGTGGGTTTTGATCTGTAACACCCCTAATAACACCAATAAAGAACCAAATTTTAAATGTAATGCAAAAATTTTAAATGTAATGTAAAAATGTAATGCATGTAATGGAATATCTCCATTGTAAAAAAGCACTATAGAAACAAAGATGGCTTGACTTAAATGTGTATATATATATATATATATATATATAGAAGAACAGTATCTCTTTTATTCACTACCTCTGCTTGTTGCTTTTAGGATCCATGGTGCTGATTGACAGACGGTCCAGTGGCGTGTTGGATCCAGGGAAGCTCCGTTTCCGCTTGGTCTCAATGACATCGTTCTCCAGCCGAACCAACTGGTCGTGCAGAAGGAGTTTAGCACTCAATGCTCCTGAGGTTTTTTGCTCCGTTTGGCCTCGCTGGACACTGCGGCCCTCCATGACAGATGATTCCACATACTAGATCAGTAAGACAAGCAAAAGTGTGCTTTTTTTTAATGTGAGTCATTCTGTTGGGCTAAAAATCAGTATTCAAATTAGTCTGAAATCCTCAAATTATTTATTCTCTCTGATTGCCAAATTATTTAATACCATTTTAAAGTGACGCTATAAGCTGATGTACACCGTTTCCTGCTGATCTAATAGTCGAAAGTAGATTCAAGCTGACCCTAAATTGAACTTCAACTATGAAATCTGGACTTTACTACAACTATGTTAAGCTGCTTTGACACAATCTACATTGTGAAAAGCTCTATATAAATGAACATGAATTGAATAATTCCTACTGGAGTTTAAGCTGTGCCCAAAACCACTTATTGTTTAAGTAGATACTACAAATTGAATTTAGTTCACAGCCGTAAAAAAAAGTTCTATACACTAAAAAATACTTTTGCTGCTTGTTAAAACTACTTATTACTATTACTACTATAAATACTTATAATTAAAACAGCACTTAGGTTTTTGTGGGAAGAACTAAATTGTTTTGTGTTCAATCCACTTACATTTGTAAAAACGATTAAGTAACTTAATTGGTTTGTGTTGGGACAAGAAGGAACTGTGTGTAACCCAGCAATTTTTATTTTATTTTACAGTGTATAGTATGAATTTGAATAGTATGAATGGAATTCGGATGTACTACATCTGCCATCTTGTCATTATCACATGACCTACTCGTGTCAGCTGCATCACTTCACTCCCATTTATAAATTCTCTCGCATGGCCTTAGTATAAAAAGAGATAGTAAACTATACACTGGATGCGCGCTTCAAAATTTCTTGAGAACTAGTAGGTCATCTGGGTACTTCTCGCTTACTGTTATTCAAATACTGTGGATTTGGACATACTACTTGGCTTGCATACTGTTTTTTGCATACTATATAGTAGAAAAGTATTCGATTTCAGATGCAGCCTGAGACTTTAGTCATGTGTGTAAAACTTTTTGTTAAACAATCTAAGAGTGTATTTCCCATTTCCCAGTTCGTTTGACAAGTGTGAGTGCTCCGAATTGGGCCCAGGCGCAATTCAGTTGGCTAGTCCTGGCCCGGTTGAAAGAGGCGTGCCAGAGTGCGGTACACTTGTAGTGTGTACGCTTGTAGTGCTGAGCGTGAAACTTAAGACACAACGTCACTTTTAAGGGACTATGATGGATTTATTAATCTTTTTTTTTTTTCAGTAAATACGAGTTGTCATAGTTTATTAAAGACTGGCAACCTACTCTTGCATTTGTTTTGATCCAGGAACGCAATACCTAGTTTAAACACTGGGTGTCAAACCTACATACTGCACCTTTAAATTGTCGATAAATTCTTATCAGTGTCATTGAGCAGTTGTTATTGGATGGAAGGTCACTCTTACTCATTTTGCTTAGGCGTATTTCCTTTTTTATCAGGGGTCAACATGGCTGAATCTGCAATTACTTTGGCACATATTTTACCAGCAGCAAGGCAACCTAGCCCTGAGACTGCACTTGTTATGGAAGGCCATAGAGGACAAAAAACATAAAATTAGTTTGTCACCATGCATGCTTAGTTTAATCATGCTGTGGAATTTACAATATATAATAGACACTATATCCCAACATACCATTGCATCATATACAGCAATTTCCTTGGCTGTTTTGCTTGTTGACACATTGACACGCTCAAACGCTACATGTTGACGTTATCAAGTTTCATTTGAAGACTTTTGACCCCAAAAGCATTCCATATTACCGAGCACTACACTTTACCACCTTTGAAGCCAACTGTGGACCATTTCGGATGCAAAACTAAATTAGATTCCTTCAATTACATATGGATAAATGACAAGACAGGCAGACAGGGTGAGCCAGCGGGTCAGTTCTCAGACGGGCTAACAGGTAGCTCATGTTCATAACGGTATACTAACCTCCTGCAGAGGCTCTCTAGGGGAAACCCCACCATATTTATAGAGCACTCAGACTGATGACAGTTTTATCACCTGTCACTTCGTTCAGTTAATCCAAAAACATACATGAAATGTGTTTGTGATTCTGAAGACAGGCAGAGTGTACATGACTCGCAAAACACATGATCTAACCTTATCCTCTCTCTCATACAGTACATATTTATATAAGAGCGAGACCTGGACTCACCTCTGGTCTTCCTTGGGGTACGTGAAGGCTTTCAGCATTGCAGTGGAACAAGGTCAGTGTCAGCAGACTAGAGAGCAGCACACATCCACAGCCCAGCATCTGCATTACATTAACAATGCCATCAGTATATACTGTATGTATAGCATTGTATACAGTATATATGCAGTTGAAGTCAAAATTATAAGTCCTCCTGTAAATAAATAATTCCCAAATGATGTTTAACAGAGCAAGGACATTTTCACAGTATTTCTTATAATATTTTTTCTTCTGCAGAAAGTCTTATTTGATTTATTTAGGATAGAATTAATGCAGTTTTTAAAAACTATATTAAGGTCAATATTTTTTTTCGATTGTCTACAGAACAAACCACTGTTATACAATGGTTTGCCTAATTACCATAACTTGCTTAAATAACCTAGTTAAGCCTTTAAATGTCACTTTAAGCTGAATACTAGTTTCTTGAAAAATATCTAGCAAACTATTATGTGCTGTCATCATGGTGAAAATAAAATAAATCAGTTATTAGAATTTAGATGTTGAAACTATTATGTTCAGAAATCCGATGAATAAACAATCCTCTTTCCGTTAAACAGAAATTGGGGGATAATTCAGGAGGGCTAATAATTCTGACCTCAACTGTATATCAAATAGTCCAAATACCTACAAATCATTTAGTCAAGAAGCATTTTTAGACAAGTAAAGTTTTCAGAAGTTGTTTTTAGACATAGTAAGTCAAAATGAAGTTAGTTTTCCATTTTTTTTAACAGATTTATTGTTCATTTCAAATAAGAATATTCTACTTACCTTATTGGCAAATTATTTAGCTTGTTTTAAGAGAAAGCTCATTTAATTTTGACATATTATTTCTAAAAACAAAACAATTTTTAACTTGTCTAGAAAATGCTGCTTGTATAAAGATTTTTTAGATATATGGATTTATGGATAAAAACAATCATTTTTTCAGTGCACACTAGCAGGTAAATATGTACATATATATTACAATTTATAACTGTAGATTAAAGCTGTTTTCTATTAAAATATATTTTAAAATGTAAATTATTTCTATGATTCAGTGTTGAATTACTCTAGTATAGTCTTCAGTGTCACATGATCTAGCAGAAATAATTA
Source organism: Danio tinwini (assembly GCA_903798205.1). NCBI lineage: Eukaryota > Metazoa > Chordata > Actinopteri > Cypriniformes > Danionidae > Danio > Danio tinwini. The sequence continues at coordinate 20,262,977 of CAIGQZ010000379.1, forward strand.
TTATTCTGCTATTGATTTTATTCTTACTAATATTTAATAAGGTTGTTCTGCTTTATATTGCTGTGGAAACCATGGTTATTATAGTGAACAAAAAACTAGCACAAAAAATAGCATAAAAACACTTTTTGTAACAAAAATTTAATTTATTAAATTACAGTATAGATCAACTTGAACATTTTATAGTTTCCAAAACACCATTCTTTATTTTTATTTTTATTTTTTTATATATTTTTTAGGAGTTTTTACCCTTTTATTGGACAGGATAATGGGGATTAAAGACAGGAAAGTGTGGGGACCAGAGAGAGGGGAAGGATCGGAAAAGGACCTCGAGCCGGGAATCAAACTCAGGTCACCGTGAGCACCCTAGTGCTATAGACGAATTACCAGATTGTAAACATTCAGGATGCGCGCACAGCAAGGTTGCAGAAAAAAAGCGGGATCGCTACCATTTACAGCGAGGGAATGACATCCGATGCGGTACAGAGTTTGTTGTTGTATTAGAGATAAGTCATATTGATTACATATTATATATATATATTATTAACATAATGCTTTCAGCATATCATAACAGCTTGTCACCCTGTGATAAGCACAGTTATTCAGCAAAATTAACGTTAAAATGAGCTGCGTTCGTCTGACAGGTCCATTTGCGATAGCACCCTCCCAAATGATATTGGATAAGACGAAATGGCCAAGCATCCAGCCCGAAATATACAACAGTCTCATTGAAACTCAGAGAAGTTAAAGGCCTACAAGTCTTTGAATGCTAACAATTTTGTTTTGTGTGGTCATTAGCAAGAAATAATGTTCCATGATTACCAGATTCAAAACTCTGTAGTGCTAAAAACTACAGAGTTCTGCCTAGCCAAAGACAAGGAAAGAAGACGGAACTGTACAAGGCCTGGGTAATCATCAACAAGCAAAACAACTGCATTCTGACAGGGAACTGCATCTGTACTGCAGGGTATGTGAACTTACATTTTTACATTTCATTCTAAACATTCAGTGACTGCAGTTTAATTAACCATATTTACCTGTTTTTGCTGAAATCATTGCTGCAATCAAAAACGAGTAATGTGTATGATTCAGCATAGCGTGAACTTACCTGATTTAAAATCAGAAGAGTCGAGCATTTTTAATTAGGTCCTCACTCTATTCAGCTCTTATGATGGCTGTTAGCCAAAGACGTCTGCGGTTGGCATTTAAAACAGTGTGGTGTACGGTAAAATTTGGCATCCTACCCCACAACACGACATGTTTGATATTGCAACAGCATAAGTAAAGATGAAAATATAAAAAAAAATAGAATATTCTAATTATATAAGATAATCTTAAAAATAGTAAATAGGGTACTATTTTTATAAGAATACAAAATTGTTTGGTGGCTTGGTGGCTCAGTGGTTAGCACTGTTGCCTCATAGCAGGAAGTTCGCTGGTTTGAGTCCCGGCTGGGCTAGTTGGCATTTCTGTGTGGAGTTTGCATGTTCTCCGCGTGTTTCCTCCAGGTGATGCAGTTTCCCCCACAGTCCAAAGGCATGCTCTACAGGTGAATTGGATGAATTACATTGGCCATAGTTTATGTGTGTGTGTGAATGAGTGTGTATGGGTGTTTTAGAGTGCTGGGTTACGGCTGGAAGGGTATCCGCTGCATAAAACAAATGCCGAAAAGGCGGTTAATTCTGCTGTGGCGACCCCTGATAAATAAGGGACTAATCCAAAAAAAAAGAATAAATTTATATTTTTAGTGTTCTTTAGGAAAAATTATTCCGTTACTTTAAGAGACCTTTGTAAACATTTTAAACATATTTATTGTCCCTATTGATCAAATGTTGGATTGGCCTCAAAAAATCCAACTGACCCCAAAGACCTTTAACCGTTAATGCAATGTAAGGTAATGTAATGCAGTGTAAAAGTGCCAAATATATAGATAATTATAGTGACTTCAGTTTTCATGTCTCTGTGTTAAGTGCATTGTCAATTGAGCATGCACACACTCCAGCTTCAGCACCGTGTTGAGTTACTGTGATACAGGGAGGTGTTTACATTCATCCAGACTCCATCTGTGAAAATACACTCTGACTGGGCGGTCCGGCAGCCGCGAGAGTGTGAGAATGCTTCTAACACACACCCTCTACACAAACACATGAACTCAGCCCAAACACACACTCTGACCTGCACCCTACCTGTGTGTCCCCAAAACACACTCTTAAGCACTCTCGCACAAAAAAACATCCTCATGGCGGAACTGCACGCTAGTGCCGGTTCTCAAAGCTTTAGTGAATGTGCTGAGTTACTGTGCTGGTCGGTTTATTTCGGTAAATACTGTCTTTAAGAGAACACTATTCTTTTAGGCCTTTATTTTTCACAATCACCTTTGTGATGTTGCAGTAAAATCTACATTTTGACTGCCGCCTACTGGCAGTTGTGTTGAATTGCAGTTTACTAGGAACATTGTAAATGGAATTTATCTTATTAGTGACACTTTACTTTATTATTTAGACACACACACACACACACACACACACACACACACACACACACACACACACACACACACACACACACACACACACACACACACACAGTTGAAGTCAGAATTATTAGCCCCCATATACAGGGAGTGCAGAATTATTAGGCAAATGAGTATTTTGACCACATCATCCTCTTTATGCATGTTGTCTTACTCCAAGCTGTATAGGCTCGAAAGCCTATTACCAATTAAGCATATTAGGTGATGTGCATCTCTGTAATGAGAAGGGGTGTGGTCTAATGACATCAACACCCTATATCAGGTGTGCATAATTATTAGGCAACTTCCTTTGCTTTGGCAAAATGGGTCAAAAGAAGGACTTGACAGGCTCTGAAAAGTCAAAAATAGTGAGATATCTTGCAGAGGGATGCAGCACTCTTAAAATTGCCAAGCTTCTGAAGCGTGATCATCGAACAATCAAGCGTTTCGTTCAAAATAGTCAACAGGGTCGCAAGAAGCCTGTGGGAAAACCAAGGCGCAAAATAACTGCCCATGAACTGAGAAAAGTCAAGAGTGCAGCTCCCAAGATGCCACTTGCCATTAGTTTTGCCATATTTCAGAGCTGCAACATCACTGGAGTGCCCAAAAGCACAAGGTGTGCAATACTCAGAGACATGGCCAAGGTAAGAAAGGCTGAAAAACTACCACCATTGAACAAGACACACAAGCTGAAACGTCAAGACTGGGCCAAAAAAATCTCAAGTCTTGATGGGCCAGATGGATGGGCCCGTGGCTGGATTGGTAAAGGGCAGAGAGCTCCAGTCTGACTCAGACGCCAGCAAGGTGGAGGTGGAGTACTGGTTTGGGCTGGTATCATCAAAGATGAGCTTGTGGGGCCTTTTCGGGTTGAGGATGGAGTCAACTCAACTGCCAGTTTCTGGAAGACCCCTTCTTCAAGCAGTGGTACAGGAAGAAATCTGCATCCTTCAAGAAAAACATAATATTTTATGCAGGACAATGCTCCATCACACGCGTCCAAGTACTCCACAACGTGGCTGGCTAGAAAGGGTCTAAAAGAAGAAAAACTAATGACATGGCCTCCTTGTTCACCTGATCTGAACCCCATAGAGAACCTGTGGTCCATCATCAAATGTGAGATTTACAAGGAGGGAAAACAGTACACCTCTCTGAACAGTGTCTGGGAGGCTGTGGTTGCTGCTGCACGCAATGTTGATGGTGAACAGATCAAAACACTGACAGAACCCATGGATGGCAGGCTTTTGAGTGTCCTTGCAAAGAAAGGTGGCTATATTGGTCACTGATTTGTTTTTGTTTTGTTTTTGAATGTCAGAAATGTATATTTGTGAATGTTGAGATGTTATATTGGTTTCACTGGTGAAAATAAATCATTGAAATGGATATATATTTGTTTTTTGTTAAGTTGCCTAATATGCACAGTAATAGTCACCTGCACACACAGATATCCTCCTAAAATAGCTAAAACTAAAAACAAACTAAAAACTACTTTTAAAAATATTCAGCTTTGATATTAATGAGTATTTTGGGTTCATTGAGAACATGGTTGTTGTTCAATAATAAAAATAATCCTCAAAAATACAACTTGCCTAATAATTCTGCACTCCCTTTAAGTAATTTGAACAAGCAGCAAAAAAAAAAATTGGACTGAGAGACCACAGGAATACATACAGTAATGCATCCTGTACGAAATGAGATACTAAAATCTTTCTGATGGTCACATGACCTCCACATGTTTTAACAGAATTTTTTTTTAACATTTCAACATTTATTTTCAATCTATATTTCATAAAAGCCTTACAAAGATACATTCATTCATTCATTTTCTTTTTGGCTTAGTCTCTTTATTAATCTGGGGTTGCCAAAGCAGAATGAACCGCCAACTTATCCAGCATATGTTTTACGCATCGGATGCCCTTCCAGCTGCAACCCATAACTGGGAAACATCCACTCATTCACACACATACACTACAGTATAGCTTACCAAATTCCCATATAGTGCATGTCTTTGGACTTGGAATTTGGAATACGGAACACCTGGAGGAAACCCACACCAACACGGGGAGTAAACTCCACACTGAAATGCCAACTTAAACACCCGAGGCTCGAACCAGCGACGTTATTAAAATTTTTGTGTCAATGTTTACTTTAACTGTCTTCCTTAGGGAAATGTGTGAGAAACAAATTAGGCTACGGTATATTTCTGAACAGTAAATAATAGTCATTATTTCAGTTCAGTCAGTCAGTTCGAACAGTCAGTTCGAGTTCAGTCGTACGAAAATGTACGATTTTAAAAAGGGGGCGTGGCACCTAACCCCACCCCTAACACCAACCATCATTGGGTGATGAGCAAATCGAACTAATTTGTAAGAATTAGATTGTACAAATTCATACGAATTAGCCACTAAATCAAAAAGTTACAAATTGCAGAGAGATTGCGTTAGTTTAATCTACTTAAATTTGTAAAAAAAAACAATTAAATTAACTTAATCAATTTGAGTTGAAGAAATGTATGTGGAACCCAGCATTTTTACAGTGTAGGTTAAAAAAATGTCCACAATTCCAGTCAGTATGACAAACAAGCATATAAATATGAATGCAAATATATTTACTGATGGTCAAGATAAAAGTACCTGGATGTTTAGTTGCAGCAGTTCTTATCTGGGAACCACATATATCTTGGAACATTACCAGACAACTATGCAATAAGGCCTTAATATCAAACATATATTGTCACCTTAGAATTATAAGGTTCTGTCTGACATTTTTGTCAAAATTTAGTTATTGACATATTCTTATTAAATGACAACTTATTTACATTATGGGATGCTTTTTTCTAAGTTGTTTATATTTAAAAAAAACACACATACTGTTTGCTATATGGAATGCAAAAACTTTGAAGCTCAATATCTCAAAATCATTCAGAACGCAGATAGATCCTTATAATTCCAAGGTGACGATATGTTGTTAATAAAAATAATCGCTAGCACTTTGGCTGTGAAATACAGCACATAAACCAACTAACATCTGTCACCATCAGTGTTGAAATAACTTATCAGAAGAAGAAAAAAAAATCAACTACCTTTTAGTTGCATGATATTGATTAATGGAAAGCCGTAGTTTTTGCTGTATTATTTTTTAAATCAATATTTATAAAACATCACAAATTTGTAATAGAAACTGGGTCCCTGTTTATAATGGCCAATGAAGCTGATATTCAGATATGGTTAGGGAATTTGTTTTTTTACATTCTCTGCTAACAGTAGCCCAATCATAATATACCATGGCCATCTGACTAATCAGAGCAGAGCAGACTCTCCAAAATGCAGAATTTAGGGAGAATTGATGCTTGAATTAGCTATTTCAGCATCCCAGGCTCATTCTGAAAACGTACCATTATATACATTTCTGGGGAATGCCAAATACATCCCAGGAGGTAAGTTTTTATTGAATTCACCAGAGGCTGCTGTGTACGCTTTTTGAGATCTCAAATTTCTCTCGTGAGCAGTGGTGAAATAAGTACAGAAAAAACATACTTAATTAGAAGTACCATTATTTGCCCCAAAATATAGTATAAAATATAGACCTTTTTATTTATTGATGTCAAATACTGACATTTATTCATCAGGTATGGCAATCAAAATCCAGCATCTGATAGATGTCATATTGGTAATATCCACACATGATGTCACACAAGCTGTAGCATCATTAATAGACATTGATATTTGGTTGATTTTAGGTTGGACGTTGGACATTGATGTCGGCCTGACAACCCGATTTTCATTTCCAAACAAAACACAATGTCTCCACAACGTTGGGGTACAACATCAATCTGACGTCATGTTGAAATTTTGTGCCTGCTGGGTTTTTATTGCCATTTCAGTCATCATACAGTAAACATCTGTCATCTTCTCATCAGTGACATGCATCTAAACAGTCTCTGGGTCATTGTGTGTAAAGAGTTTGGACATCTTTTTGGACATTTTTAATGCTTCCAAACAGTATATGCTGCAATTATAAATCACCCATGTCTTGAGGTTGTT
>CAIGQZ010000379.1:20309525-20329408 GCA_903798205.1 Danio tinwini
TCTGATAATATTTTTTTCTTCTGAAGAAAGTCTTATTTGTTTTATTTCGGCTAGAATAAAAGCAGTTTATAATTTTTAAAGACCATTTTGAGGTCAAAATTATTAGCCCTTTTAAGCTATTTTTTTCTATAGTCTACAGAACAAACCAAATCAGTTATTATAATTGAGTTAATAAAACTATTGTTTAGAAATGTGTTGAAAAAAATCTTCTCCATTAAACAGAAACTGGGGGAAAAATAAACAGGGTGTATATAATGTATTTGAAACAAATAATCGAAGTACATACTTGCACGTAATATCCTTTTTTATGCATTTAAAATCACCCCTTTCCACAAAAATGGGTAAAGTCAAATTAATACAATAATGGAAGTTTGAAATGCATGCAACTTTGATTAGATGAATTATCTAGTATTGTAATACGTTCATTGTTGTCATTCAGTCACATAAAAGAAAAAATTGCACACTAAACCACATTTATAAATGGACTACAACATATTTAAAATAAATACAAAATTTGCTCCATCTGTGCATTGTAATTTTTTTTTTGTTTTACTATAATATGTTGTACATTTATACAAGCCATTGTCTTGTGTCTTTGTTGGCATGGGGATCTAACGGCTAGTTCATAGCCTGACCTTCTGTCAGTTACAACGACAATTGTCTTCAGCATCACTTCATTTTTTTTTTGTTAAGCACTAGTCAGAAACTATTTCACTTACATTTTTTGCGTATGAAATATTCACCTTTTTTTGATAATTCAGTTTACTGAGCCTGAAATTTGAACACTTGTTTTTGTTGAAGACAATGGCTCTGTACAAATTTGATTTTATAAAATCTAGACTAACACTGTAAATCAACTACCAGAAAATATCAATCTCAATTACTCTCAAATGCCAAAGACAAATTCAATTTGATAGACTTTCACTCAGCTTAAGTAAAAGTCTTAATACCACTAAATATTAAGAGACTTGTGAGCAGATTTGAACGTTTTACCTGCAGGTCTCAACCTGCGGTCTATGTGGGTCCTATATACTGTCAGTGAGCGCTGTCTTTCGGATGTGATGTTAAACTAAGGTCCTGACTCTGGTCATTAAAACTCTCATGGCACTTCTCATAAAGAGTGTCCTGTGGTTGCCGTTGCATCATTCAAGTGGATGCTGCACACTTGTGGAGGTGTGTGAAAAAAAATGTAACAAAAATAACTCTTTATTTAGTCTGTATCACGTGGTTTTAAACCTTTATGAGTTTCTTTCTTCTCTTGAACACAAAATAAGATATTTTAAAAAATGCTGGTTGCATCAACTTCCATAATAGGAAAAAATACTAGAATAATAAATTTTTCATAAAACATTTTTCTAAATATCTTCTTTTGTGTTCAACAGAAGAAAGAAACTCAAATATGTTTTTAACAAGTGAAGGGTGAATAAACGATGACAGATATTTATTATCCCTTTAATACAAGGTGTAAACTCTTTCGACAGTTATATTGGTAATATCAGGGTGCAAATTATACATGGACAATCTGTTTTGATTATGTTCTGAAATATGCCTCAGTGAACCAAATTTTTATATTTACAATGCATTCGGAAAATATTCATAGCGCTTCACTTTTTCCACATTTTTTAATGTTACATGTTTATTTCAAAATTGATTCAATTCATTTATGTCCGCAAAATTCTACACACAATACCCCATAATGACAATATGAAAAAATATTTTTTGAAATTGTTGCAAATTTATTAAAAATAAAAAACCTGAAAATCACATGTGCATAAGTGTACATGTGAAGCTCTAAATTAAGCTCAGGTACATTCTGTTTCCACTGATCGTTCTTGAGATGTTTCAGCAGCTTAATTGGAGTTCACCATTGGTACTAATTTATCTAATTTATTAATCAAACTTGTTATTATGTTTTCAGTTTTCTGTCTCAATGACATTTGTGGTATTAAATAAACATTAAAATATGTTTTGTGAACACTTATGCTGTCTGTTGGTGCTCTAGATTTGCTGCTTTCAAACTGATGAGTTATAATTTTTTGGCGCAAACATGCCTTCACAATGGTTGGACCATTACAGGGGTGGTCAAATGTATATTTAAGTTATCTATTATTTTAACTATTAATATTATTTAAGAAACAGGTCAGAGCAAACTATTTCTTAACTATTAAAGGGCAGACCTCCCATGCATCTTGTTTTGATGTCCTTCAAGGGGGATCAAGCGTTAATTTAGGGGGGCCTGACCCCCCCGAACCCCCCTGTAATTTGCACCCTGGGTTATATCCTTCTATTATTTTCTTTCTACCGAGGCCTTCAGTGTGTTTGCAGCTGAAGTGAGATAAACTGTGATATATTTTTTCATACTGACCTGCCTGTCAGTTTTCCCCTAGCATTTTTTTCAACACTCAGAACATTATGCTCCTTCATTTATTTATTTATTTTTTATTTGGCTGACCTGCATCCACATATTTTTAACTAACCACCCAGGTGAATGACCGTAGACAGGGAACAGCGTAACCTAAACGCACACACACACTGGCACACACCCTCAGCAGTGGATTAAAGACAAAGACATGACTCCGGTCGTGCTCTGCTGCCTGTCAAGTCCTCCAGGAACTCTTTTATTCCTCACGCTCTGCTACGCCTGTAGAACACTTTGTCTAGCAAAAAATTCAACCTGCAGCTTTTCAATACATCACATGACCTGACCATCAGCCAATCAGATGCCGAAAAGGGGATTAGATCATGATGAGGCGGCAGGTTCATTATGTGGGAGGGGAACTGTGTAGGCGAGCGGAGGTGTTGTTGGGCGCTGGGTGTCACCTGAGATCTGGCGAGTTCTTGTTGAAGTTTATGTTGTAGGTGCCAGACTGGGGAAGGTATTAGGCATTCCACCGTAATCTGCCTTTTCATTGATCATCTAATAGTTTCATTAGAATAAAGAGAAGAAATGAAACACAAGCACATAATCAAAGGCAGTGCACAGGGGTGGGTTGCGTTTCGGTAATGCTCACATTCCACACTTAAAACACCCGGCCTACACACATATCTATACATGCCGGAAGCTAAGAGCAACAGCATTTCATGCTAGAAAAGTGAAGAGAGAGGGTTGTTCCGTGTTTGCATTAAATTGTATTATATAGATGTGATGTAAAGTAATATGCATATTAAGAGAAATCCTTTATAGATTTGATGCAAATCATAATACCAGCCATACATTCATTCATTCTTCTTCGGCGTAGTCCCTTATTTATCAGGGGTCGCCACAGCAGAATGAACCACTAGCTATTACGCATATTCAGCATATGTTTTACGCAGCTGATTCCTATCCAGTCGCAATCCAGTACTGGGAAACATCCATACGCTCTCACATTCACACATGCACTCAAACACTATGGCCAATAGTTCATCTAGTTCACCTATAGCGCATGTCTTTGGACTGTGGGAGAAATCAGAGCACCCGGGGGAAACCCACCTGGGGAGAACATGCAAACTCCACACAGAAATGCCAACTGCCCCAGCCAGGACTCGAACCAGTGACCTTCTTGCTGTGAGGCGACTTGCTGTGCTAACCACTGTGCCACCCAGCCATACATGTAAAGCGAAAATAAATTACGCATACTTCATTTCAGTCAAGTCCAGCGTCTAACATCTTGAATTAAACTCCATCGTTTTCAGCTGCTTGCTTTTCTGTCTGTTCCACTGCTCCGATTGTTAGATGTTTGCTCCTGCTTTTCTTTTGCAGTCTGAAGTGCATCAAACGCAAACGCTCACTTCGCTCCGTGTCATTCGCGTGAATAGCGCTGCAGGATGTCTAATCATGACCTTGCATTGACTTAACATTTAAATCACTCTTGCTTGATGCTTCATTTGCGTCTGCTTATTGCACGAGTTGCAAAACAATTTCCCCCTACTCTCATGTAATATGTAGGACATTGCTTTGCTTGGTCCATTGCAGTAATGTGAGGGAGGAGGTGAGATGCCATTTTTTAAGAGATACTCAAATACATCACATGCGCTGCATATGCAACGTCTATAAACGTCTGTAAATCACTATAAATCACAATTTATTAAACTGTAAGTATGATTTGATTATATGGTTTTCATTGGATGTTTTAAGATATAATTTACATTTTGTGTTTGAATTTGCAAGGATTTGCAAAAAAGAAAAAAAGTGACTTTTTGTTAATTTTGCGTTGTATACAGCGATTGCAAATGGGTAATGGCCGAAAGAGGGAATTTGGCCAGGCCATCGAGGTTACACCACTACTCTTTACAAGAGTGCCATGGCATTTTTTAATTACCACAGAAAGTCAGGACCTCGGTTTACGTCTCATCCAAAAGACAGTGCTCACTGAACAGTATAGCGTCCTCTTCACTATACTAGAGCGTTAGGACCCATACAGACCGCAGGTTGAGCACCCCCTGCTGGCCTCATTAACACCACTTCCAACAGCAACCTATAGTTTTCCCAAGTCACCTCCCATCCAGGCACTAAGCAGACTTATACCTGCTTAGCTTCAGTGAGTAACTGGTCTTGGGCTGGAGGGTGATATGGCTGTATAATAGGACTATATAGGATAATATTAACGTGCACATTTGCAATAGTCATATCGCAAGATGTGCAGAGTTTATCCATAATGGAGTGTAAGTTTATCATTTGCATGTGTTTTTAATCCTGTGTAAGGATTTTAAGAGAGTTTAAAGTGTTCAGGCACAAGAATTAGCACAGTAAAGACTATACAAAGTTATTTTACATTGGATTATGCAATTTCCAGCCTGATCTCACGTGGAAACGTAAGCATTTTACGTTTTGGCAGTTTAGTGGCTAATTCGTACGAGTTGAGTCGTACGAAAATTAAAAACGATTTTAAAAAGAAGGCGTGGCACCCAACCCTGCCTCTAAACCCAACCATCATTGCGTGAAGAGCAAAGCGTACTAAATTGTATGAATTGGATCGTACAAATTCATACGAATTAGCCACTAAATCAAAAAGTTACGAATTGCCTTGAGATTGCGTTGGCAATTTCTGTACCTAAATACTGTTTGACTCCCAGAAAATCATAAAGCACTGTATATTCTTTTTGCATTTATCTATGCTTGCATTTTGTTTACAATATTATATACATAATTCACTCTCCTACGAAATCATCCCAATAAGTCTAAATTAATGATTTTTGTTCGAGCTATCTGGTTAAATTGTATTCATATTGTAATATATAATGGAAAAACTCAAATCTCAATGTCATGTTTTTTTAATATTGCGCAGCTCTAATAGGTAATAGGAGGAAAAAACTACTACTACTTCTGGTTTGGATTTATTTTGGCTAAACCGCTCTGATTTATTTTGTTAGTGTTTAAGTCTCCTGTGCTCACTAAAGTTGCATTTATTTGATCAAAATTCAGCAACAATAGATATACTGTTAAATATTATTTCAATTTACAATATAAAAATAATGTTGTGTTCTGTTTTTTTTTTCCAGTAATGACAACTAAAGTTTCAGAGTTATTACTTCAGTCTTCACTTTCACAAGATCTTTCAGAAACCATTTCAGCCATCCTTTAATCAGTAGAAAGAAGCCAACAACTGCATTTAAAATAAATCTTTATAACCTCCCAAATGCATTGAATGTCACTTTTAATCAGTTTGATATCTTTTTGCTGAATAAAGGATATTAATTTCCTTTAAAAAAAATGACAGACTCCAAACCTTTGAATGGTAGCGTACTATATATCTGTTTGAGATTAGTAATTCGATTCTTTGGGCTTAATTGGCATGATTCAGTGTCATTGTCTGTACAATGTGTTGAACATTTAGTAAATGCATTGTACAAGTCAATGAATTGCTCAGCACCAGCTAAACAAGTTTGTCTGCTGATATGCATTAGTTACTCTGAAAGACTGAAATCTCAGAATCTATATATTATATACAGTTGTAATACCGAGACACATGCATGTGACGCACGGTTTTGCAAGAGGCCTCAATCTAATATGAAATGTGCAAAGCATGAGAAATGCATGAGAATTTATTTATTTATTTATTTATTTTTTATTTTATTTTATTTTATTTTATTTTAGGGAGGTTAAGAATATTTAATCATGCAGTACAAAAAACATTAAACAAATGTAATGGACCACAGAGTAACATTAATGTATTTAGACGATGATTCTTGTGTATAGCCAAGACATGTTGTATATAATGTTCTACTTTCCTTGCTTTGTTTTTTTTTTCAGATTGCTACATGTCACTCCTTAAATGGATAGTTCACCCAAATATGGTAATTCTGTCTTCATTTTCTCACTTTTATTTGAGGTTTTTGTTGTTGTTCTTGTTAAGCACAAAAGAAGATACATTGAAGAATGTTGGAAACCTATAACCATTGACTTATTTGTTTTGTCATCGATGGACATCAGTGGTTACAAGTTTTCAACATTTTTCAATATATATTCTTTTGTTTGCAATAGAACAAAAAAAGACCCCTTTAAGTCATTAATGTAATATCTGGAGCCACTGGTAATAACTTTATTCTGGCTGGTTATCACTTTTGAGTGATAAGACTGTGATAACTGTGATGTGCTCACATAATCAGACACTACTACTTTTGTAACAGATTTAATATCCTCATTCATTCATTTTCTTTTCAGCTTAGTCCCTTTATTAATCTGGGGTTGCCACAGCGGAATGAACCGACAACTTATCCAGCATGTGTTTTACGCAACGGATGACCTTCCAGTCGCAACCCATCTCTGGGAAACATTCACACACACTCATTCACACTCATACACTACGGACAATTTAGCCTACCCAATTCACCTGTACCGCATGTCTTTGAACTGTGGGGGAAACCGGAGCACCCTGAGGAAACCCACGCGAACGCAGGGAGAACATGCAAACTCCACACAGAAATGCTAACTGACCCAGCTGAGGCTCGAATCTGCGACCCAGTGACCTTCTTGCTGTGAGGCGACAGCAGTACCTACTGCGCCACTGCGTCGCCCGATTTAATATCTTATCTAATATGTTAATATTTTTAATACATCAATTCAACTTGAACGTTATTTATCACCTCAAAACAATCACTCGAGAGTTTGTTTTCTGTCAGGCCAAGACAAACATAGTTCAGCTGTTCTCATACTGATTGTTTTAATGCCGATCTGAGCATGATTGCCATGTTCATATATGAACCAGTTTGTGGAAGACAATACACCAGGTATTTTTATCTTAACTTGAGTACATTTTTAGTTCTGTCTGTACCAGGGGTGTCCAAACTCGATCCTGGCGGATCGGTGTCGAACTGAGTTTAGCTTCAACTTGCCTCAACACACCTACCAGAAAGTTTCTAGTATAAAAAGTAATAGCTTGATTAACTGGTTCAGGAGTGTTTGATTAGGGTTGGAGCTAAACCATCCAGGACACCGGCTCTCCAGGACCGAGTTTGGACACCCCAGGTCTACTTTTACTCCCCTATTTTCCTTCAACTACTTTATTTTTGTAATATTCCACAATGATCAGTTAAAGGTGCGGTAGTTGATCGGCCAGAATGCTAGCATTAGCATAATAGCTTAGAAATTTTACGACCCTTCCCTGCTGTCCAAAGCCACGCCTCCTTCAGTCATGAACACTCGAATGCGCACTTATTTGATATAACACTAGATCATGTCATTCACCAGTTAGAAAACTAACACGGACAGAGACACGGACTTAATGAAGTGTAGTTGTTGACAGGCCAGCGGGTGCAGGAATTATATTTCCACAAAACAGGCTGTCACTGTTCAAAAATGAACAAATGTGTGAATATAAATCAAACCTCACCTCAGTAAAGCTGGAAAGGCGGAGGAGCACGTTTACTGATGTTTTATTATTAAACTAAATAAAAATCAGATCAGAGAAAAGGAGTGCTAAAAACAGAAATATCCTGTCATCTTTTTTTACACTACACATGTTTACATTACCAAGACAACGAGGGACTTTTCATTTTCAATTGTGCTGGCTGATCCTCGTACATCGCTTGTTTACAGTTCCTTTTACACTTGAACAACTAAACGAATGCTCAGGTCTATTTAACCAACTATATTATGGATGCTGTAAAAGGTAATCCATGAACTTGAAAATAGCCAATCTTCTGCCGGACGTTTTCAGTGGCTGAACAACACTTGCGTGCATATAAACCCATTCATAAACAAGAACACAATCTACATAAACTTTGCTTGGCTAAAATAGTTTTAAAACATACCTGTCTAAACGTAATACTTCAGCCATGATGTCACCCTTCAGATCATTGTTTTGAACTGCATTACATCCAGCGTGCAAGAGTAATTTCGATATTGATTCAGGGTTCAGAAAAGTTTTGATTCTGCATTTATGCAGAAGCCCTTTCAAAAACAATCTTTCTTTTCATGCATACAAGGCCACGTTGGTTTTTTAGAAAGAAGTTCAGGTTGATGCAGAGCATCTCTCTGTCAGCGGTAGATTTGTGCTTCATGAGTGCGCGCAAGTGACGTATCTGCTTAAAGAGGCTGCACAGAAGTTCATATTTAAATTTGTTGACAGACAGTTTGAGATACCCGTTGTAATTGAGTTATTTGTCATTCTGATAATATTTAATTGGATGAAATTTTTTTTTGGTTTTATGACTTGTACAGAATTTAAAAATGCATATAAATACATTTAGATTATTTACTTAAATTATTACAATTGCAATGTGAAGAGACTTTCAACCAGCACAACAAAAATGTTTCTGAAGACAATCACCTACTGCACCTGAAAAATCAGCCCTGTGATTCTGTCCAATCAAATCACACATGGAAAAATCACATCAAACAGACCGACCTCAGGACATAGATGCTTTATAAATGCAGCAAACATGTACATTGTGAAAGCATTAAGTGTCCAAGAATGATGTGAAATTATGACAGAGACTGTTTAGATTGCATGTCATTGATGAGAAGATGAATGACACCTACTGTACTGTATGATGACTAAAATCACCAAATAGCCTTAAAGAGCCCCTATTACACATTGAAAAGGGTCATATTTCGGTTTTAAGGGTCTCCAACAACATACTGGTATGTATGCAAGGTCAAAAAACACGTTCATGGCCTTATAATATGCATTTATTTTTACCTAATTATCCCAGCGACTCCCATATGAATCGTTCAGCGATTCATTTGTTCCCAAACCCCTACTTAGCGCAAAGCTAATTTGCGCTGATTGGACCGATGACAGCCTGTTGCCATTGGTCGACAGCATTCAGCGCGAGACAGTAATATGGCCAGCGTGGTTTATCAAGGCCGCGGGTCGCCAACATTGGATCGCAGCGGACGCTCGAAACACGCTTCAAAGTAAACTTACTAACACCACAGTAAACAGTACCTGGTTCTCAACAGTGTTATTGCAGCTTACCGGTGTACCTATTATTTTGTCCTTATTTTGCCTGCACCCCTGGTGTCAGGCAGAAACTAATGCATGAGCTGTGTAGTGATAGATCACCCATTGTAAGCGTGCAGATTTCTGAACGACTCATTTCCCTCACACTTCCAACAATATCCAGGTAAACACATTGTCTTCATGAGCGTCTTGCTGCTGTGTTAGTGGGTGGGGCCGCAGGTTTGAATTTTGCTGGGTCTGCGCGCGCAACCATTAGGTTTCGCCACAACGTCACGCTGAAACGGCTGAAGACTCGTTATGAAGACGATTCATTTAAACCACTATGAGTCGACTCTTTTATAGATAAATCAATAGTTTTAAAAACTGTCCACTTTCAGATTTAAGCTTTAGCTGGATATTTCACTTCACTAAGAGCTGTGTTACACACTACATGGAAGGTCATTTTCAAAAACCCATAATAGGGGCTCTTTAAACAACAGCCAAATGCACTACAGAATGGTACATTTTCCAATTGCATGTTTCCTAAGAATTGCTGGACACTTATAGCTTGTTAGTCCCTAAGTGCATAACCTAAGCATTAACATATTGTCAAAGCTAGAATTTGCCTAATAGGTTACACAGTTTTCGCTCCACATGTAAACGCATCAACCTTTCCTATTGTAAACGCTCCACTCTTGAATACTTTTAGGAAGGCTACTTTCTTCTCATACTCACTCCCTTTACTTCAGCTTAGTCCCTGATTTATAAGGGGTCACCACAGCCGAATGACCCACCAATTGCTCTGGCATATGTTTTATGCAGCAGATCATTGACTTGTGAACCCCTAGTGCTGGGGAAACACCCACACACTTTGTCATTCACACACTCTTACTGTAAACTACTGGCAATTTAGCAGTACTGCATGTCTTTTACTCTACTTGCACTACAGTTTTTGGAAAGGTAATTTGAACTGTGGAGGAAGCCGGAGCAAGCAGAGGAAACCCATGCAATTCCACCTGGCCCAGCTGAGACTCAAACCAGCGACTATTGGTTTTGTGTGTTAACCACTGAGCCATTTAAGACTCTTTTTTTTTTTTTTACTCTAGTAAAGTAATGGTACTATTACATGAGTATGATATTTCAGTACTCTTTCCACCACTGCCAAAAAAAAAAAAACTCAAACAGAAGGTAGTAATAAAAAAAAAAAGGGTGGAGCTTTAAGTAGATGTTAGTGGTGCAAAGGGGACGCTACTGTTGGCCATACTTTCATCTACCCGGCATCAGGTTCGGCCTGTGAGGGGGTCTGTACAGTCTTTACATATCCCGCCGAAACCAATATGGCTTTCCTCACACCACACAAAAGGACCCCTGAGTAGGGCTGTCCTACATGTGCCTGTAGTGAGGGAAGGGGCGTTGGAGATCGGGCCGGGACATGGGCAACCATGGCGGGCGGGGATGCAGGAGAGAGCCCTTGGGCTTAATTGGCAGCGTGTGCTCCGCTGGAGACCATTGTTCAGGTAAAAGAGGCTTAGCATCGCAGCACGCTAACAACACACCGAGGCCGCTTTGACACGCGTATGGAGCGTAATCTGGATGGAAGGGGGACAATTTTCTCTGAGGGAGGAGGTTTGGAAATAATGAAGAGAGGAGGGGATCCAGGACCCCTGTGAAGAAGTCAAGGGCTCTGTTGACTTTGTTTTGACTTTAGATCGACATGTGATTCTCAGTTAATTGGTCTGAGGACGCTTGGCTGAAAGGAAACAAGATGCTGCTTTTGCTTACTGTACAGCCAGTTTTATGTCATATCAGTACTTACTTTACTAATTGATTTTCATACCAGTGGAAAGAAAACTCACAAATAACTTTCTTCATATATTCTTTCAAAATAAAGACAAATCTAAATAGTGTTGAAAGCTTAAATATGATATACTTTTATAGCAGTAACTGTTGCACTACATTAGATACTGAAATATCTTCATATATTTTTGGTTTTTAAGTAACTTTTCTTTTGTTCTCCTTATTGTTATGGACCTATATCTCAGATCCAGAGATATCTATCAAAAAAAATTCTAAAAACTATTTAACAGTTTTCATTTAAAAAGAAACATGCAGGTTTTGAGCAATTATTTTATAAAAAAAAAAGTGTTTTGATCATATGCAGTCTAAAAAAGGACCGTGATTTCAACTGAAAAAACAAACAAAAAAAGCTACAGTAAAAATCTGTAACCTGGTTAACAGTATGTTTGAGAGGGGTCTGGCTGCAGACTTGGTGCAGATGCAATCTGAGCTGCATCCAATGCTTTTTAATGCCCACACCTAACCCCACCCCTCACAGTGACATCACTAGCTCAATTGAGTGCATTGTGTCTGATACTGGATCTCAGGGCGATGCAATCTCAGCTTGCATCATAAAGGCTGCATCCAGATACTATTGGTATGTTTATATATACGGCGAATAACCGTAAACTGGCTTTCCCAGAATTCCCTGCATGGCACATCACTTTTTATGCTTTTTGTTGACATTACTATGGATCTTTATAGTTGTTTCCCCATCAGTAATGTATATTAGTGATTTATGTTACATCTAATGTTGATAAACAATGTTTATTTCATGACTTTAATTTTATGCGTGTTACCATACTGGTGTCTAGTAGCTGTGTGAATGATACTGAGCACCTTCTTTACACTTATACACTACTCTAATTGTGGGAAATGTTGTTTGGGATGAGCATTGCTTCATTATGTATGAACTTCCTGCATATGGCTGTGTTATCGTGTCTATCTGTGTAACAAAAAATGTGTAGATGTTGCTAATTCAAAATACAAACATATTACCTCTATAAATTAATTAATTATAGTAGTTTACTGTAAAAATGAGAAATTACTTTTACGGTTTGTACCGTATTTTTTACAGTTAAATACTGGCAACCACAGCTGTCGTTTTTTACAGTAAATTTTACGGATTTATCTTTTACAGTGTGCTGAGCATAATGCTTATATAGTATTATATACAGTATATACCAGCCTGATCTCATGAGGAAAAGTAACTATTTTACGTTTTGTCGTTTTAGAGGTTAAAGTTGTATGAAAATGTACACTTTTGTAGGAGGCATGGCACCAAACCCCACCCCTAAACCCAACCATCATTGGGGGATGAGCAAATCATACTACGGTAAATCGTCATACCTATCAACCCTCCCATTTTTCTCAGGATTCTTCCATATTTTACAGTTCTATCCGGCTATCATCCCATAAAGGTATTTTCCCATATTTCTCTTGTATTTTTAATCTGTCTATGAAGGGTGGCAATAAACATCAAAGAACCAATCTTCTCTATATGCAACCCATACCGCCAAACCACCAGGGGATGCCCTTTGTTCTTAAATGTGAATCTGTTTTGTACTTTCATTTTATTTAGGCATAAAACACTTTGAAAATTTATAAAAACCATGGAATTCCCTTCCTTTCCATTACAGGCGCTGTTGCCCCTTCTGTGCAATCTGACTGTCAGACGCGCTCCATAGTGATAAATGGACGCTATTTCCCACACGGATTCTGTACACACGATTTGAAGCAAAACGAAAGTGGATACTCTGGGGCTTGGGTGCATGTTTGAACAGACATATATGGCAACGCAGTGGCGCAGTAGGTAGTGCTGTCACCTCACAGCAAGAACGTTACTGGGTCGCAGGTTCGAACCTTGGCTGGGCTGGGTCAGTTGGCGTTTTTGTGTGGAGTTTGCATGTTCTCCCTGCGTTCGCGTGGGTTTCCTCTGGGTGCTCCAGTTTCCCCCAAAGACATGTGGTACAGGTGAATTGGGTAAGCTAAATTGAATGAGTTGTGAGAGATGGGTTGTGGCTGGAAGGGCATCCGGACTAAGCTGACAAGAAAATGAATGAGCATAACAATTTAGGAAAGCATCAAATCGCATTATCGAATGCTTTCATTATCTGTGCATTTTTAAAGTGACATCGTTGTTGTTTAACGTAATCAAGTAAAATATCTAAATGAGAGATTTATTCTTTAAAATTATACAGTGAAGAAAAGGTTAATGAGATTTGATAACTTGATTCAATTTCTTTATAATAGATATTATTTGAATAGGCTAAACTGATTGCTAATTTATTTGCAGTTTTTTTCTAATGTATACTATTTATTCTATCCTTTGTAAATATCAATTATTGAAAAAACATATTACTGACCGTTTCAACTGTTTATTTACAATGAAACAGCTCCAGACAAACATATTTACTCATTAGGGGATTTTTTTTCTTTCTTTTTTTCTTTTTTTTTTTGGGGGGGGGGGGGGGGGTATTTTTACATCCCAATGTTGACAGGTATGTCAATTGTACGAATGCGCCACTAAATAAAAAGCTACAAACAACATAAACACTTCCTTTGGGATTATATTTTATGTCTACCATGTAGTTATTTACCATAGTATTTACTTAATAAACATTGTAATACCATTATATTTGTATTTCCGACTACCATCTTTCCTTGCACATTCTAATTTCTTTAATGTGATTTTTATGTTTTATCCTGGTGAGTTTCGATACCAAGCCTTCATTTATACATGTTCCCAATAACACACACAAACATTAAGCCTTTAACTAGTTTAGCAACCACTTAACATATCTAACAGGTTGCAAGCCCCCATGAGTCCAGTTTGTTGGCCAACATATCCTGAGCAGCAGTGTCTGGTTATTAGAGCCCTCGGTGGGGAGCAGCTCAGGAAAAAAGGGCCGGGACTCAGAGACAGCTGGGCCAGGGCAGAAGGGTTAGACGCCCAGGTATCTCCACCTGTACCTCCATCATCACCAGCCCTGAGAGAAGGCAATTAATTCTCCTACTGCGGAACGAGGGAGGGCTGTTAATGGGAGGAGGGTCAGATGGTGTATGTGGATGTATGGAAAGGCGGTGAATTAATATATTAGAGTGTTTACTGACGTGCGTATCAAGGCATGTATGTAAACTTAAGGGACTTTGATATGTCTGGTTGAGTCAGAATAGGATTTGTTTGTTGTGTTGTGTGTCTTTTGATTAGTTAAGCCCCTGACCCTCCTCTTCACTCCCACTGTCTGAGAGTGTCAGCAGGGGTCACACACTCCCACACACACACACACACACACTTTGCTGCTATATGTGCTTCGCCTCACTTATACATTAACATTCATTTAGCAGACACCTTCAGCAAAAGCCATGTGCAAGTGCACGAAATCCAAACATCCAGCATAGCTCCTTTTTGATATTATATTACTTTTAGGAAGCCAAGTGTCATGTTAAAATCAATTCACTTTTTTATCGTTAAGTATTTATATACATTTATTAATTTAAATCTTGTTGATCAATCAGTAGTGGTTGTTTTAACATGGACCATTTTAAATGAACAAGCAATGGAAAAAAAGAAGAAGGTAGCCGGTTCAAGTCCCAACTGGGCCAGTTGTGATTTCTGTGTGGAGACTGTGTAGGTTTCCTCCGGGTGCTCTGGTTCCCCCACAGTCCAAAGACATGCTGTATAAGTGAATTGGATGAACTAAATTGGCCTTAATGTATGAGTGAGTCTGAGAGTGTATGGGTGTTTTCCAGTACTGGGTTGGGGCTGGAAGGGCATCCGCTGTATAAAACCCATGCCAGAGTAGTTGGCGGTTCATTCCGCTGTCTTGACCCCTGATAATTCAGAGACTAAGTCAAAGCAAAATGAATGAATGAATTGATGAAAGATGTCTTGTCAATCAAGAGACAATGATTCTTCCCCACCAGTTTTTATGGCAATGTTTTAGGTGCATTACGATGACAGAAGCCTTATAGCGCATGTCCAAAATAAGTTACAGGACTTCTGGGTCCCATGTGTGGGAAATATTAAGACCAGATCAGAAAGAAGGTGTCCATCAGATCACATGCAAAAATGTAAAAGTATACGCTGCTAAACAGGCTAACAGAATTAGGCCCAATCCCAATTCTTTTACCACTACCCCTTCACCTTGGCCCTTGAAACAGTGTGTGAAAGGGAAGGGCTTCAAATTTTACCCTTAAGAAATGGGACACCACTACAGCACTTACACATGCCATGCTATGTCATCGCGAACTCTTACTTCATATGAGATGGATGACGGTGACTGCTGTAGTTATTCCAGTTGTGGTATCTTCAGGAAATCACTAAAGGCAACAATATCATGTTATCATGATGATATAATGTGGCCATATTCATCTATATAAACACACAAAAGCAACATTAACATTATACGAGACAGTGTAAAAAGCTGATTCTCAGCCACTAGACTTTTCTGACAGGGTATTCGAGTGTCATCGAGTGACAGATGTGAAAGTATGATTTGGGCCTACTATACAGGAGTTATTCTCAGGGATTATAGATAGCGGAAAAAAAAAATTAAGCATGATGGTGAAACACAAACGCCTTTATTAATGTATTAAAACATGCGTGCTTGCTTTCTTACCCCTTGGTTTTGAGTGTGGTCCTGAAAAATATCTCTTTGGCGGGCTATCTAGCCCTTCCCTTAGCCCTACACCTTCAAGCTAAAGAGAATTGGGACACCCCTACCCCTTCACGTGAATGCACAAAATGAGGGGTAGGGGTGAGGGTAGAATTGGAATTGGGCCTTAGTGTACTCTAAGTGCTGAGTTGCTGCTGCTATGTGTAGAACATATGCCAGGGACTAAGCAGAAGGAAAATCAATGAATGTTTTGACCATTTTGAATTTCATTGAGATGGAGGAGTTATTGAGAGATTTACCTTTACATGCATAGAAACTTCTAGCTGTGTTGTGCATAGTATGAATCCGCCCTACACAAGCACTATGCAAGGTGCATAGGGCCTGCATTGCCCCTACAGTGGGGGAAAAAGTATTCAACACGTCAACACATCTTTTTTTTTTTCTGGGAAAAATATTCTAAAAAAGTTGACGTGCAATTGAATTAGGGTTTAATTCGTAATTTTTTTTGGTAAAATGACAAACAATATAAACATAAAAAAAGAGAAAGCACTGAACTATTGAAATGTATTTAATACTTTATATAAAAGGTGTTTTTGGTGATGGCAGCTTAAAGACGCCTCATATGGAGAATGAAGTCACATGAATTGCTCAGGGGTGAGTTTTTCCACAGACTTCAACAGTGTAAAAATCTGGATGGTTCTGTGGGTCTCGTCTATCAAATATGATCTTTAATTTGTATTCTATATTGAATTCAAGTCAGGTGATTGGTTGGGCCATTCTACAGCTTGATTTTCTTTCTCTGAAAGCATTTGAGAGTTTCCCTGGCTGTGTTTTGGATCATTGTCTTCCTGAAATGTCCGCTCTGGTTTCTTTCTGGCATCTTCATCATCCTGCATATGTAAATGTTGGACTGAAGCAGCTAATATTAACGTACAATGACAAAGGGAAGAGGGTTTCTGAATAACTACTGAGAGATTTCAGCTGCTGTCTGGGCTCTCCCTGCCTACATCTCCCTTTCTTCATGTGTTCATTACTTTTTCCAGTGTCATTTCATTTTATTACACATAACCTAATTTGTAAACTAATTAATATTATTCATTCATTCATTTTCTTTTTCGGCTTAGTCCCATTATTATTTGGGGTTGCCACAGCAGAATGAACCAACAATGGATGCCCTTCCAGCTGCAACCCATCACTGGAAAACATCCACAGATACATACAGACAATTTAGCCTACCCAATTCACCTATTCCACACACAACCAGAGCACCCGGAGGAAACCCACGCGAACACTGGGAGAACATCTCCACACAGAAACGCCAACTGACCCAGCCAGGACTCGAACCAGCGACCTTCTTGCTGTGAGGTGAAGGTGCTACCCACTGTGCCACCATGCAGCCCTAATTAATATTAATCATATTTTTCTAATAATATTGTGACTTTTTATATGCTTTTATACAAGCATTATTCATAGATTTATAAGCATAACTGTTTTGTCCTTACTATAGAATCTGGGTACAGTAAAAGAACAAAATCATTTTGTTTATATACTTCTAATGGTAAAATCTAGCATTAAACAATAATTACACTAGTACAGAACTTTGGTGAAAGTGAAACAACAAAATGAAACAGAAGGTTTTTCTTGTAATTCAAACACTTGAACATTTTTATACTTTTTTAATAGTTAAATGCGTTACTTTATGGGTTTTTCAAAGATTTGTAGGCCGGATTCACAGCCTAACAAGAAATTATTAATATGATGCTTCAGCACAGTTGATAATTTAGCTGAATCAGACATAATTCATGTTAATCAGTGTTCATTCACATAAAAAAATGGATCAAAAACAGTCAGATAAAGACTTGTTGAAGAACAGAGGTCTAAAATCAGACAAAAAAAAAATCATCTCTGGAGCAGACAGATTGATAAACAGTCAGAGCAGCTGACAGCGCAGGACAGAGGCTGTTTAATAGAGGTAGGAGGAGAGTGACAAACTGCCATTCATGTCATAATGAGGCACCTGACAACAGCTCCACTCTTAATTACCCAAGCTGCCACCTCAGAGTTTAGTTAGCACATCGAGGGGTGCATGAACACACACACCCAATTCACACTTCTTCAAGAGCGGGATTTCTTCAATAGACTCCCGCATATTCTGCCACACACACTTAAACTGACTTATTCTGAAGTTTGTGTTATAATTTAATATGTGGATTGACGAGTGCTCTTTCCAAGGCATGGACTCATTCAGGAGAGCTCACGCACGTCCTGAAACAGAATTCATTTTAAATTATCTTCAGACATTCTGATGCAAGTTCACTGCATTAGCACTGCAGTTTAAAATTTGGAGTCTGATTTGTTTAGTATGACAATTATTTGATTTATAACAGTAAAATTTATATTGTAAATATGCTTTATTAGCATTTAAATTCATTACATTTTTTCATTTCTGTTTGAATACATTTAAATGTTTTAATTTATCCCTACACTGTAAAATTGTGATTCACATATGTTCTGTTTATTTATGGTTGTGAGTTGCGTTATGGGAGTTTAATCTCTGCTCTGTTGACTTTTGATTATAAAAACTTAACTCTAGAGTTAAACAGAGTGACTTTTATTGACATTTTAGTACACATTCAGAAATAAAGGTACGCGAGCTGTCACTGGGGTGGTACCTTTTCAAAAGGTACACATTTGTACTTGAAGGGTCCATATTGGTACCTCAAAAGTATATATTAGTACCTACAAATTTTAAGAGGAACAGTTTTGTACTTTTTAGGTACTAATATGTACCCTTGAGGTATTAATATGGACCTTTTAGGTACAAATTTGTTCCTTTTGAAAAGGTACCACCCCAGTGACAGCTCACGTACCTTTATTTCTGAGAGTGTAGTTTGAAATAAGATATTGTATAGGAAATTATATATAGAGAACTAAGTTTGTAAAACAACAGAAAATGTGCTGCCAGCTTATTGCCAGGTTATTGTACTGTAATATACAACACCAACCCAAACAATATATCCTTTCAAACTATTAAAAATGTCAATAAAAGTCAGATTTTCAAACTTTTCCACATCAAAATCTTTTGGAGGAAAGATCAAGATCTCATAATGCGATTCAAATTTACAGATATATTTTACAGTGTGTGATGACAGTACTGATTAGTTTTCACTCAGTGTCATAATCTTTCAGAAATTATCCAAATATGATTATCTTTTTTTTATTTGAAGGGTTAGGCCACCCAAACATTTTTAAATTGTCATTAATTTCTCCCCCTCATGTTGTTTCAAATCCTTGAAACCTTTGTTCGTCTTCTGAACACAAAGTAAGATATTTTAGATGAAATCTGAGCTCCATCATCCTCCATAGACAACAACGGTCCCGAGACAAAATGTGCCTAAAAACATCCTCAAAACCATAGGCGGAGGGTGAACAAACTCCAGAGTAAGGCTAATATATGCGCTGCCCTTTTAATGCATTTAAAAAGATTTGCGACAGACCAAGAAGAGGTTTTAACAAAAGCACCGCCTATCAACAAAAGCGTCTATAATATTCAACATGCACATAAAATATAAAAAAAATTATTTAAAAAAAAATTATTATTTATTAGTTACTGTATGCATTTTTAAAGGAAATTATTACTCCTTGCTGATTTTATTACTATTACCATTAATAATAATAATAATAATAATAATAATAATAATAATAATAAATAATAATAATAAAAATAATGAATGTTAAAGTGATTTCTGAAGGATCGTTTGAATGAAGTCTGAAGTAATAAAGCTGAAAATTCATCATCAATCATTAAAATCACTGGAATAAATTATTGACTTAAATGATAAACTAATTTTTAACAGTTATTTTAGTGCAATAACATTTCACAATTTGTACAGTATTTTTGATTAAATAAATGCAGCTTTGGTGAGCAGGAGATACTTATTTTAAAACATTTAAAATTCCTACTGACCCCAAACCTTTGCCCGGTAGTGTATATAATAATAATAATAATAATAATAATAATAATAATAATAATAATAATAATAATAATAATAATAATAATAAT
>CAIGQZ010000379.1:20329418-20348950 GCA_903798205.1 Danio tinwini
ATAATAATAATAATAATAATAATAATAATAATAATAATAATAATAATCATATAAATTGTATATATTATATTATATTATATTTTATTATATAATAATGGTAGCCTTTTGTCTAACAAAAAAATATATGTTTTGGCATGGTAGTCAATATTAATATTAGCCACTGCCCTACCTTATGCAGCAAAATCCTCCTTTTAGACCTGGCATTATAAGTATTAATGTTGTTGTTGTTGTTAAATTGCAAAAATGTGTCAAGAATCCGAAATCATTCTCTTTTTCACAAGGCCAATCGAAAACCGAATTTGTAATTCAGCATTAAATATTTGACTTTTGAAATGTAAAACTCTAAACGATTGCCCAAACAAGATTACTACACTATAGGCTAGAGCCGGAGCAAGCTGAACTGGCGCTCTAGGCAAACGGCGATTACGTTGCCCTCATCCCGAAAGTAAAAAAGAAAGTGACCAGTTTGCGGATGAAAGTGAGGACCAGGAGGGAGGGGTTGGGTGTCAGTGTAATATATTATTATATCTCTCTCGTAATAATCATTTGTCATTTTATCACTGATGTTCTTGACCGTCAAATTAGAATAGTCCACTGGCCAGCACTTTTGATTTGGTTTTCAGAGCTGCTGCGATTCTGCGAACTTCAGTAATAAACAGCGCTCATCAGTGCAAAGTGCGGAGTTGGACAGTTCCATTTTGTGCGGAGGGGGACTTTAAATTTGATTGACAAACTTACAATAGCTAAAGTGTTCTGTTAATCAACATTAAATTACATTCATATTCCGCCTTACACCTGTTACATGTTTTCAATGCATTTTTTTTCTTTGCTGCTATCTACGTGGTCTGTGGCAAGGGGGAGGCTAAGCCTTCCCCAGCCTTACACACGCTCCGCCTATGCTCAAAACAGATCATTTGCCATTAGTGGTTTAACCAAAATATTATTAAGCTACAAGAATATTTTGTGTGCACCTAAAACATAAATAATGAGTTTCTTTTTAAACCAGGCTCATTCTGAAAATGTACCGCTATATACATTTCTTTGGAATACTGTCCCTGGGGATATTTTTTTATTTGCAATTTTTGTTTTCGCAAATCCACCAAAGGCCACTGTGTACGCTTTTTGTTAGATCAAATTTCTCTCATAAGTGCCATTTGCGCCTGGTGTTCTCGTGTAAATCCACCAGAGGCCACTGTTGACTGACTGACTGACTGATCAACTGACACACCCTCCTCCTTCCCTAAACCCAACCAATAGTGTTTTCAAAAGCACCGATTGACCCGCCCACCCACTTCCCAAAAACCCAACTAACAGTGTTTTAAAAAGCAATCCAGAAAAAGAAAAGCCCCCACCACTGCCTGATTTTTACCACGTTTTCAGATTTTACCACATTCTCACCTTGTTATTTACTTGTTTATTTTATCTTTTGTCTTACCCGCTTTCTGGAACTGTTCTTCGCCAGAATTAGACCTCATCATCATGGTCAACTCTTCTTTGCATCGCAAGTCTGCTGATGCATGGCAAACTACCAGACGAACTGGCAACAGCGGGAAAGCCGTTCATACGGAGGTAAGCCGTCAGCTGGTAAGCATGAAAAGGAACAGCGCCATACCGCTCCGTAGCGTTCGTCTTAAAGAAGAAATGCAGCCTCACGTACCTCTGGCTACATAATTCGCAATCTCCAGAAATGTACTGTATATAGGAGGATGTTTTCAGAAGAGCCTATATTGTTTTCTTCTCCTCAGTGTCAGTATTGGGTGCATGTTCATTAGTACTGTGCAGTGATTTATACCCAGTGTTAATTTCGAAAAAAAAAATGTTCATTGTCTTGAGATAAACTGTAACTTGATAGTTGACTAAATGCATGTGCTCTGATCATCTAAAGATTGACCAGGGCAATGCAGCAGTCCAGTGGTTTATAACAAATATTAGGGTTTGTTTTTACCTTTTTGACTTTATTTTAGTTTCATTAGCAATATTGCATGCTTATGTACTGTAGTCAACTGATGTTAGTATTTATTGATAATGTCCATGTCATGCCATCTTTGTCTCATCCTAGTCTTGGAAATACAAATGAACAACGTCAACAATAATTTTTTGATCAAATTTTCATTGATGAAATAAACACTATGTGTACCCCCAGATACCCATTAGCCACGTTTCCATTATCGCGGCTAAAAGTGAGCGTGTCAGGGCTAGTTGCATTTCCACTGTCACTTCTGGGGCCTGATCGGGCCAAAGCGGGGCTTCCCTGGGCTAGTGGCAGCCTTTTTTGACCCGCTGAATACCTTGGGCCAAAGAGGGCCAGCTGGGGCTTTGGGCTGGAGTAAAAGGAGAGGAGTTTGCCTGAGTCAAGTAAAGATGGCGTGCCGCAATTACACTAGTTTTCTGATTGCACATGAGTACATGTGCCAAAAATAAATAAATAAAGAAAAACATATAGCTGGTCAGTTTAAGATAGGTTTTTTCATAAAACACCTTATAGGCTAGGTGTCTTTTTTGTGCTTAAGGTAGCCCTTATGTTTCCCTTTTTAATATAAGGGTGTTGCATAAAATAATAAAGTAGTTTTAATTTAATAAGTGACATTTCTTTGCTGCGTTTTTGTTGTTTCTTTGTTGTTTTAGCTGTTAATTCTAATGCATGTGAATAGACAATACAAATGAACATGATTTATAAAAAGTTGGAAATGGTGTCTTATAAATGCCACTCTCACTGAAGTTTCTTGCATCCTTAATTGAGCTTACCCCTTACTGTTGCTGAATTTCTGCATCTCTAATAGGTGGAAGAGGACTGGACAGAGGTTTCAGATGAAACGACAGAGTTTGAACCTTTAATTGGCAGTTAAAGTGTACTGAATTAAACACTATCACCGTATCCTTCCTCCGCCTCTCAGCTCCTTTGTATGCTCAGGCAAAGCTGCTCCCGAAACCCGCACAAAGTCATTCTGAAACCCTGCAATTAGTAGCCACAGGCCCCAATGCACCCACTGAGACATACCGCAGACTGCTATTGTTTTTAAATGAAGCTGATCAAAGTTTTTATTGACCGATCCTAACCCAAAACTCTAATCCTAATGGTAAATATTTTGGGTGTTTAGCAAAAAAAAAAAATGATGTTGAATGATGAATGTCGCCAATTAAGAACATCTCTTAATGTCTTTACATACACCTTTGTCTTTGTTTTTAGGCCTAAAGATTTAAGTCTCAAGATTGCCATTATCAATTGGTTTTGGAACAAATCCCCAGGCCTAAAACTAAATTTTCCTCTTGGGCAATTCTTTTTGGTTGCATTCTATCGACTGACCTCAACTTTCTTGATGGTTAATATTTTGGGTGTTTGCCAAAAAAATAGATGTAGAATGATCAATTTTGCCAATTAGGAACATCTCTTAATGTCTTCACAGACACTTTTGTCTTTATTTTAGGCCTAAAGATTTAAGGATTGCGAAGGATACTTACAACTACTACAGTGCATCCGGTAAGTATTCATAGCACTTCACTTTTTCCACATTTTGTTTTAAGTTACAGCCTTATTCCGAAATGGTTTAAATTACTTTATTTCCTCAAAATTCTACACACAATACCCCATAATGACAATGTGAAAAAAGATTTAAAATTGTTGCAAATTTATTGAAAAGAAACTGGAAGACTAGTCAGGATAGAGGGAAAGATGAATGCAGCAATGTACAGAGACATCCTGAATGAAAACCTGCTTCAGAGTGCTCCTGACCTCAGACTGGGGCAACAGTTCATCTTCCAGCAGGACAATGATCCAAAGCACACCACCAAAATATCAATGGAGTGGCTTCACAACAACTCGGTGAACGTCCTTGAGTGGCCCAGTCAGAGCCCAGATGTAAATCCTATTAAACATCTCTGGAGAGATCTGAAAATGGCTGTAAACTGTCACTTCCCATCCAACTTGATTTGGCTTGAGAGGTACTGCAAAGAGGAACGGGCAAAAATTCCCAAAGACAGTTGTGGCATCATATTCAAAAAAGACTTGAGGCTGTAATTGCTGCCAAATGTGCATCAGTAAAGTATTAAGCAAAGTCTGTAAATACTTATGTAGATGTGATTTTTCAGGTTTTTTTTTTTATTATGGGGTAATATGGGGTATTGTGTGTAGAATGCTGTGGAAATAAATTAATTTAATCCATTTTGGAATACGGCTGTGACAAAAAATGTGGAAAAAGTGAAACGCTATGAATACTTTGTAATGTACTGTATGTAAAATAGGTTCTTCCAATTTAAATGTTCATTTTTGACTAAATTATAAGGATATATATATATATATATATATATTTTACAATTAAAATTAACATCTGCACCAATCACTTTATGCACCAAAATGAACTCAACATAACCTTATGATGCATATTAGAAAAAAATACCCTCCAGAAAAGAGGGCCATGCTTAATTCCATGGAAATGTAATAATAATTATTCATATTTTTAATACATATATTAAAGTTTATTGAACATTTCTTCTGACATGTTTATATTAAGTACCGTGTGTAGTCATAGCTCCATTTGATGTTTTTCACATCAAGAGCAAAGTTCAAAAACCCAGTGAGTATTAAAATGATAATCTTTCAGTTCTTTGGAAAAAAAACACACACAGACTGACAGAAATACACAAAAGTACGTTAATGTGTCACTCTGTGGTATGCACCTTTCATTTAACTCGGAGAGGGGGTCATGAACATGTCCTTTAGCTCGTTTGGTTAAATTAATTCATCATGCTTTTAAACTATCAGTTGAGCAATTATACATTAACCCATTTGGACAGCGCGCAGCACCCAGATGCGCACAAGAACCATCCAGCTCTCCATCCCAAAGCAATAAAAAAAACCTTGCGCGTGTGGCAAGAAACACTTCAGAAACGCCTCTTTCTCTCTCTTGTGGTGAACAAATAACGCGCATTGCCTTCAGTGCACATCTGCGATCCAACAGTTGAAGGCGTCACGTCATCAATCTGACAGCTTTACGCCGAATCAGGTTTCTGCTGCGCTCTAGAGCGAGTGTCAAAGCCATCTGAATGAAGTTTAGCGCACATGCTTCTTTGAGTCTTTGGAGAGCTCGCAACATACCGCAACAAAACTGGTAAGTGTTTCTGTAAGTACTTTGATAGTTTAGGCAGTTAAATGTTTCTATTTATATAAACACATTTTGGATCCTTATGAGCAGCCTTTACGCGCACTTTTAAGTTGGCGTTTTATTAGTTGTTATTAGTTAAGAAGTGCTATGTGCACACATTTAGTAGTGTCTTATGCATTGACAGTTATTTGATATACAAAAACAATGTCAACGCCAATGATAAGCCAATAAATGGACAGTGGGGTGCTGCAGTCTGTGCAACACGTGGGTACCGCAGGGAATGGTTATCAGTTTCAATATATTATTGAATGATAACACTGAAGACGTAGAGCTGTATGGAATTATTATTTATTTAGCTGAAAATGTGGACATTTTTGTTAATATAACTTGAAATAATAATTTGTTATTTTTATATTTTGATGTGTTTTTTTTTTAATATTAAAGTTAAATTTCATTTATGTTTTTAACAGTTTTTTTTTACTCTGCATGTTGTAATTTTGGTACCACTTAAAGAGCTTAGTTGCAAAATGCGCTAGCACTTTAGCAGCAGTTCAGTCACTAGAAAGTTATATTACTAGTTAGCCAGAGCATGCTCAACAGCAATGACGTTGGACTGAGTAACCATAGCAACAGTACAGCGCTGCTCTTTCCGTTAGAGCAAATATATAGGTTAAATATACTGTCAATGTTTATGACTTAAACTTTAAAACGCAAGTATAGCCTATTTCACAAATGATTTGGAAGGTTTTAGCAAGTTGTCGGTGCTCTTGCGTTTTCTGCGTTGTGCACCTGCTTCAGGGCGTAAAAGTTGCGCAACGCGAATCTCAACTGATTTGTATTATTATAAGTTTTCAGTAGCCTACATGGAAAAAAAAAAACCTAATGACTATATGTCCTGTTTGCTGAATGCCAATGACTTGTATCAATATTATAATACTCACGACGTGATTCCATATGCAATTCAATAAATATTTAATTTGAAATATGTGTGGGTGTCTCATGCTGTTGTGACGGCTTTTGCAGAGCACCATGCTGTCCTGCCAAGATCTGAGCTTTGCAGGAGGGCAGCGCTATGAGTACTGCGCCTCGACGTCAGCTGATGGCAGTGTTGACGTTTCCACAACAACGCTGGTCTCCCTCTGGGACGCGGGTCCCCTGGACAACGCTGCCCGCCAGCACGAGCCGCCGCGGCGGGGTAAGTTCTGCAATATGCCGGGATCAGCGGCGCGAGAGACTTCCCGCCTTGACAAACTGGAATTTTTCCATCTGGGATTTTTTTTTTCTTTTTTTTCTTCATGTTTTTGTTAGAGTAGCAATGGGCTGTAGAGTATCTGGCTACCTCCAAAGTGTTAATTCTTTTGGGTACTTTCTTTTGTTTTTAAAGTAGCCTATTTTTTTAATTGGTGTTTTGTTTCTCTTTTCTTTTTTCCTTCACATTTCACATTGAAATTATCCCTAGACCATTACTAATGAGGATAATGACCTTTTTTTTTTTTTTTTCAAATCGCCTATTTGTTTTAGATTCACTGCTTGAGAATGGACTGGGACATCAGCCCACCTGGCATGACCAACTGTCACCTCAGCTTCAACGAAACAAACAGGTATTAAATTGTTTATCATGTTTGAGTTACACAGCCTAGCAGTTGACACTGTTAATGACTGTGATAACATTTTACCTCGTGAAGCTCCAAGACACCTTAATGCAAAGAGAGGAAGAGCTTGCCAGGCTACAAGAAGAGAACAACAAGCTCAAAGAGTTTTTAAACTCATCATATGTGAAGTCTTTAGAGGAAAAAACTAAGGTGAGAAACCTCTATTATCTCTATTAACACTATACTTAGTGAAGTGTGCAATTTTTTTTCTATGTTGAAATACTGCTCATTACTCCAACTAATGAAAAGCAAAAAAAAATTAAATTAAAGGGGGAAATCGATGAATGGACATATTAAACAAATACAACTGATAACTACTGCAACTGAGCAGCATGGTGGCGCAGCGGGTAGCACACTCACCTCACAGCAAGAAGGTCGCTGGTTTGAGCCTCGGCTGGGTTTCTGTGTGGAGCTTGCATGTTCGCATGGGTTTCCTCCGGGTAATCCGGTTTCCCCACAAGTCCAAAAACATGCGCTATAGGTGAATTGGGTAAGCTAAAATTGTCCGTAGTGTACAGTACGTGTGTGAATGAGTGTGTATGGATG
The DNA here is from genome assembly GCA_903798205.1 of Danio tinwini. Taxonomy (NCBI): domain Eukaryota; kingdom Metazoa; phylum Chordata; class Actinopteri; order Cypriniformes; family Danionidae; genus Danio; species Danio tinwini. Next base: position 20,336,716 of record CAIGQZ010000379.1, read on the forward strand.
TTTCCCAGTGATGGGTTGCGGCTGCGTAAAACATATGCTGGATAAGTTGGTGGTTCATTCCGCTGTGGCGACCCCAGATTAAAAAAAACACTAAGCCGAAAAGAAAATGAATGAACTACTGTATAAAGATGTGTATACACACACACACACACACACACATATATACTGTATATATATATATATATATATATATATACACACACACACACACACACATACACACTGTTAAACCCAACAGTCAACTTTACCAAATTAAATGAGTATAGTTAATTCAAATTTGACTGAAAGTCACTTCTACTCATTTGAAAAGATTTTTGAACTCAGTGTTGAATGTAATTAAATACCTCATTACTTCAACTTAAATGGAGTAAGTTCAAAGTACTCATATAGATTAGTTTTTTTTTTAACTCAAATGGTTTGCTGCATTTGGTTTCCTCAAATGGTTTGAGTTGCCTTAACTTATTTGATTTTACTTTGCTCAAATTGCTGCGTGTACTCAAATGGATTAAGTTCACAGTACTCATTAGGATTACTTTTTGAACTTAAATGGTTTCCTCAAATGGTTTGAGTTTAGATGCAAAACCCTCTAAATGTCATCTGAAATTTTCTTCTAAAATGAGCATTTTTATCAGGCTCCTTATTGTAGGTTCAGCAATTTTTACTTTTATGACAAAAATAAGTTATTTCCAACTCCAAGTCTTGACAAAGTAAAATAAATCAACATAAACGAAGTAGGCTGAAAAAAAATTCATTTTCGACTGAAATTTTAGCCGGCACTTAGAAGTTTTTGCGTCTGAACTCTTCATATATATTATTTTAAATTACATACATAGTTATGCTAAATACACAACTTTATTTCCCACTCAGCTTAGTTTTCATTGTTATAAACACTAATTTTTACCCAGGGTAATTTTTTTATGATTGTCATTTAGAAGTGGGCTTAGCACTGTTTTTTTAACCTGGTTTTATTAAACCCTACTCTGAAATAAATGCAGAATGGAATGATACAATGGTATGATTTGATGCTTATCTTGTGCCTCATATTTGCAAGCTTTGGTAAATTAACCCATTGTTGTACAATTTAAAACCTCAGGATGAATTGTTAAACCATAGGTTAATGTTGAAGTGTAATGCATGATAAATTAGGATTACACAGGGGATTGACTCAGGGTTAAGTTTGAAAAAAAAAAAGCGACAATATCCTTGAAATGACCAACAAAAAAGACTAACAGCTAATTAGCATCAACCTTCAACTTTAGCACTTAAAGTATCTACAGTGCATGCAAGTAAATAAAGAGCATGTTCTCATTGTTATGGATGCTATTATAGTTATTGCTATCATAGCTGTTATGAATGGCTTTTTATATGGTGGCCGAGAGAGCTTAATGTGCTGCAATTTAAAGAAAACACCAGTAAATTAAGAAAAGATCTTTGTCCGTTTGACAGCACGTGTGCTGCAAATCCTGACAATAAAAAAAATGAGCTGCATTTTCTCACAAAGCAAACAATAATAAAACGCGTTGCATTTTCTCACAATGCAAACAATTTACGAAAATGCCTGCATTTTCTCATAACACAAAAAGAACAGAACTCAATGGAAATGTTTCAAGGGGACCCAAAAATGTGACGGACACGGATGTGTCGAGACTATTACTCAGTGAAGTTAGTGGTGATCTTTGAAAGGTGAGTTTTTTGTTTGCTTATTCAAATATCCTGATTCTCGTGCAGTATGGTTATTAGCTTAAATAACCATAAACTAAATAGCAGGGTCTGTCACGTTTTTAGGGTCTCCTTAAAACATTTAAGTTGTGTTGTGAAAAAAGGCATTTTTGTAAAATGTTTGCGTTCTGAGAAAATCCAGTGCATTTTTTTTTATGTGTTTGCGTCGTGGCGATTTGCAGCATGCGTTTTCTTAAATTGCAGCATGTTAATCTCTCTCGACCACTGTATTTTTACTTTTAATCATTCTCTCTAACATCCCGTTTAACAACTTTCTCTCTCCTTCAGAAACTTCTTTCTAACTGCAAGGTCCCAGATGTGTCAAGGCACCGGAAACGAATGAATGGTGATTTCCGGAACCTGAGCCAGTTGCTTCACACCAGCGAGGGCAAGCGCACTTGCCGAAACCTCTCTTTGGAATTTTGCTCTGCAGAAGAGCTAGCAGCCACCCCTCCTCTAGACTCATGGGTACTAGAGACTTTAGGTCTGCAAGACGAGAACACCATCAATCCAGAACGCAGTTTGAACACCACTTCCTTCAGCTGTCCACTTCCTACTAAAGATCATTACAGTGTGAACAACACAACTGGCGTCAGTCCTAATACAGGAACACACTGCGAATACAGCAGCATTGTAGACTCGAGCAGCAACTGCAGTCTAGACACATCCAGTGGCTACAGCACCTCTCAGTGCTTGGGTTCAGATTATTCAACCCTTGACCCCTCAGCTCTGTACACCATTACGTCTACAGGGTCACCGGTCAGCTCTCCACCAGCAATGACAGCCGCTCAACAGTTCACGCCACCACGAGCTGCTTCTACACCATATCGACCTCAGGACGTAAGTCCATACTACAGCACAGCAGGCTGTGGTTCCTCCACGTCACCAGGGGGTGACAGTCAACTTTTCTCCACACCTCATATGTCCCGTAGCAAGACCGATTTAGCATTTAGCATGTCACTAAGTCCACAAAACAGTGTGAAGACGCACAGTTTCCCTCAAGGACAAGCTTTCACACGCAGAGACGTGCAAGGTGGATGGAACTTCACTTGGGTGCCCAAGCAGTGTTCCTAGAGGACTGCGGGAGGAAAAAGCCCTTTTTTGGGACTGATAACTCAAGGTGCCCCATAACTACTCGAAACGCAACAACTTATGTATGATAGTATTTTATCATTGCATAGCTTTGTATATAATGTCATTGTAAATATGTATAGAGTGTTTTTATACATTGCGATCGAAAGGCTTTGTCTTTGATGTTAAATGAAGGATCATGACTGAATTTATTAAAATCACCGATTTCTTTTCTGAATAAATGCAATTTTGTTGTTACTTTTGAAAACATTTGGCCCTCTAGTTACAATTATCACTAGTGATGTGCGATACCGCTGGTTTCCCATCCGATCCGATACCAAGTAAAATGAAGGCGAGTATCGGCGATAACGATACTTTGCCCAAAAATGACTGTTTGGGAAATTAAAGTAACAGTGTAGTGTACTTACAAGCGTCACTTCATACTGAATACGAGACATATTACGGGTTATTCTTGTTTATTGATGAAGAATTATCATACAAAAAAAAAAAAACATATTTATTGACAGCATCTGAGCATGTATATCTTAAAACGCCTGTCTGAACATCTAAAAAATATAAAAAAAAAAAAAACATTCACACTTCTACGTTTAGTGACATGTTAATCCAGTTCCCCTGAAAGTGTTTTTAACTTTTTTCGTTGTTTTATCATTGTCACAAAAAACGTAAGCCTCCAAAATACAGCCACATCGCCCCATTTTCTCCCTCTGTACCTGGATAGTGCCTGCGGGCTGTACCTAAGGACTCTAAAAGCAATGTCTGTCTCGCCCTAGCAGCACCTGCGCCTCTCCTTTCCACCTCTTCTGACCGCCTAGTCATGACTTTGTCATATTCTGTCTTGTGATTTATATGTGTGTTTGATAAGGTTACCACAGTACCTCACTGTTTTGTTACACGTGTCACAAACCGCATCATTTGAGTTTATGGAAGTGAAGTAGCTCCACACATACTTCGCTTGTTGTCACCTATATCCAATGACAGCGTGACTGAACAACATGTGCCAGCGGACTGAGTGGCTAGCCAGCGTGCTCTGCAGTTGTACAGTGCCATATTACGCACATGAATTGGCAGGCGGAAGAACAAGTAGTTCCGACAAAGTTGGCATTCATTAGATAAACTAGGGTAATTGTGGTTACTTTCCACTGTAGTTCTATTTCCAATAAAATAAATATTCGCTCCAAATTATTAAAATATTGATATTTTGAAAAGATAATCGATTCTAAAACGTACAAAGCTGATATTGATATTTTAGTATTGATCCGCACATCACTAATTATCACCACCTTTAATGATACAATGTTAACAAATATACAAACAGAGCATATATCACTTGCTCTCAGACACCTGGGTCAATAGTTGCCTCTTTAATTTTGAACTGACGCATCATGAGTATCAACGTCGTGAGTCCCATATCTTCTTGTGCTACACTGTTAGCTCTACCCTGTCATTCTCACAGCTGTCCCGCTTCTCTTCCCTCCTTCCCCTATCACTTTCCCTCCCTCTGTTTCTCTCCAGTACGTCTTCTCCATTCTCGCGCCACTGTGAGACAAAAGAGAAGGCCGGCCGGTCTCGAGGGGGACTTCCTCCCCAATCCGCCCTGCAGGTCTGAGACCCCCATGGGGGTCTAACACGGGATACTTACACCCCTCTATCCCTCCCCTCTGCCCAGCCTCTCACTCTCAGCTCTGCCCTCAGGGAGCTGGGGACGGCAGGGAAAGTTTGGGCCCTGAGTTAGCCATGGAGAAGCCAGGGTGAGTGGTCTATCTCTAATGACACGGTTAAGCCCCCTGCAGATGGCCTCCAGATTGAGGAAAGAGCACCTTGAGAGGTACAGGAGCCTGGAAAATAACGGCAAAAGAACAAGGAAAACGAGATGATAAATGATTGGGGGTGACCAAAAGGCAATTTGGCAGGAACAATCGACAGGTTGTAGTGTGAAAAGAATAGAAATGATTAGAAAACATGATTATGCATTACTTCTGAAGTCTGTAGGTAAAGATCAAGATATTTTTACATTTTATTCTAAAATACTTAATAAATCCTAAAGTCCATTGCTAAGAAGTGGTTAATTTGGAGTGTTGTTTGAAACATTATAGTGCTATTTAATTTAAAGTTCTCCTTCAGTATAATAAATCAAACATATGCATTTTCTTCATACTGTACCTTTCATGATTCCTTATCCCTAAAAGTGTCCTTAAAAATTCTAAGTGTTTAGCCCATGTGCCACACGCCTGCTTTTGAGTGAAGGTCTTGGCCGTTAGATTGCCCCCTTGGAGCTGGCTGCAGTACAAGTCATAAAGCCCACCTCCTCCGTGTTAATGAACGAAACTTGAGCCCAAATAAAAAAATCATTACCCTTGCAATAAAATGTCCCGAAAGATGGTTCTGGTCAATTAAGGCTGAAGTTATCATGCTGATATAGGTCCAGATCTTTATTTTTGTAAAGAGCATGTTTTTAGCCAGTAATTTAATGCTAATGCATGTATAGACCAATTACCATGTTTGTAAACATTCAGGATGCATGCGCAGGGAGGTGGCAGAAAAAAAACGGGAGCGCTAGCATTTACAGCGAGGGAATGACCTGATGCGGTACCGAGTTTATTGTTGTCTTAGAAATAAGATATATTGATTACATATTATATATATTATTTACATAATTCTTTCAGCGTATTATAACAGCTTGTCACCCAGTGATAAGTACAGTGATTAGGCAAAATTAACGTTAAAGTGAGCGGCATTCGTCTGACAGGTCCATTTGCGATAGCACCCTCCCAGTGGATGGATATTGGATAAGAAGAAATGACCAAGCATCCAGCCCCAAATATGCAATCTCATTGAAGCTCCAAGGGATTTTACAAGAGAGAAGTTAAAGGCCTACAAGTGTTTGGATGCCAACAATTGTGTTCTGTGTGGTCATGTGCAAGAAATAATGTTCCCTGATTACCAGATTCAAAACTATGTAGTGCTAAAAACAGAGGTTCTGCCGAGCCAAAGACAAGGAAAAAAAGATGGAGCTAATGTTATACACAGCCTGGGTAATCATCAACAGCAAAACTGCATTCTGACAGCAGACTACACCTGTACGGCAGGCCCAGGGTATGTAAACTTACACATAAAGGTAAAGTTGGTTTTATATTCGCACATTCATACTTTCTCCTTAATAATATAATTTCATAAACGTATTATTTGCAAACTCTAAATAGCGAAATCATATTAGCAGCCAATGACTATCAAAGTACAACATTGTTCGCAGTCAAATAAACAGTGTTAATGTTGTTTTCAAGTCACACTTGCAGGTTATTTCAATACTCAAAGTGCCGTGGTAAACAATATAGGGAGTGTTCCCTATAAGTTGTCACTGGATGAATGTGTGAATATAAAACCAACTTTAATAACTTTTACGTTTCATTCTTAGCATTCAGTGTTCGCAGTTTAATTAACCACATGTAACTGTTTTGCCGAAATCATTCAATCATGCAATCAAAAACGAGTAATGTATAGGAATCAGCATGAACTTACCTGATATAACATGAGAACTGCAGAGTCCAGCATTTCTAATTAGGTCGTCACTTCATTCAGCTCCCTTTTAGCCAAAGGCGTCTGCAGTCAGCATTGAAAGCAGTGTGGTGCATGGTAAAAGTTATGTTTTCTACTTTTCAAATTTGGCATCCTACCACACAACACCACATGATTGCTATTGCAGCCGGTCTTTTTTTTGCAACCAGGGACCCGTGTGATGTAGGTTGATAATTCGTCTATTGCTTTAATTAAATTATAACAGCTTACATCACACAGTTTTTAAATTGTACATTATTATGGTTTTTTTTTAAATGTAAATGCTTATATTTATTATAAATATAATAAATATAAGCATAGCGTGGTTAATTTGACGTACATGGGTTTGGTTGGAAGCTTGATTCCGCGACTCCACCTCTGGCTCCATCTGCGCATACCCAGGCTTCAATTTCAGCAGTGTTTTGCGACAGTTTGTGCCTGTCAGGAGGCGTTTTGCCTTCAAAGCGGTTAATGGGAAAAGGAGCTGTTGCATCATTGGTTTAGCCCTATTAAAGCCTGAAATGTAATTCTTGATGGTCTTAAAAAGCTCTTTAAAAAATCTTAGATTTGAAACCTGCTGAACCCCTGAAAAATATAAGCATGGCTAATTTTAAAGCAAATTCCCAAAGACAGCCCCGTGTTGACTAGGTAGAGAGAGAGAGAGAGCTGGAATATTATCAGCAGGCCTTCATTATTTTCACATATAAACACAAAAGAGGTGTTAAAAAAACACCAAGACTAGCCCATATCCTATACTTAAAATATCATTAGCCATTTTTAAATAAAACATTATTTAGGGCGTGATCATTACACTTTATTTTTGGACTAACTTCTGGCTAACTTCTCTCCCAAAGTATAACTAGGCAGACCAAACACCTGATGGCTACTAATGGTTATTCATTATCTTCAGGCTCCTGGCTGCTCCTTGCACCACTTCTATTATAACCAAGCACACCATTTACACTTTATCAGCCATAATACACAAAGTACTCAATAATTCTACTTTAGATTATGCTGTCAAGTAATACAAGGTTCTCTTTGGCTGGCAGAATACACACAACTCCCATAATTCAGCTGCGATGGAAACTGATTCAGAAGCAAGAGTTTGAGTTTGAGCTGAAGCAAATCATAAATCATAACTCTGCCCGTCCAATGCTAAAGCAAATGTTAGACATTGGAAAAATACTCAACGGAGATAAAGTTAACGTTTAAACTGGCCGTGTGTGCCTGTCTAATTAAGGAAGCCCTGTTATCTTGATCTCTAATAGGTCTGCGGTAATACATCATGTATAAGGTGGAGAGAGTATGCCGGAATGCTGCTCTGCCCGCCGTGATGGTTAATGTGTGTCTATGGCTGTGAAGCTTGAGTAACTGTACACTGTAAACTGGAGCTGCAGATGCAAAATCGCTCTGATTTATCATTTTTACACTCTAAAAAATGTTGGGTGGGTTTTAAGCTAACATTGGGTCAAATTAAGTATGTACAAATATAATGTTGGGTTAATTTTTCCATTAAATGCAAATTACACTTCATTTAGCCCAACAGTTGGGCTTATATTTAAACCTGTTGGGTTAAACCAACTTAGCATTTTTAGAGTTTGTCTTATTGAGGTGTGAAAACATCTGATCCATTCTGGACAGATACAATTGCTCACACACAACAGAAGTGCTCAGATTTATGTATTTCTTAGAGTTGTGAATGGAATTGTTGTTTATTACTTCTGTTGAAGGATAGTAAGTGAACACAAAGCATATGGTCCACTTTAAAAATGCTGGGTTGTCTTTAACTTAATGATGGGTCAAATATTAATCATTTTTAAAATAAATTTGAAGTCAAGTCTAGCTTTATTGTCATTCCACTACATGTGTGGACACACAGAGGAGTGAAATATGTCTCGCAGGAACCATGGCGCTACATAAATAAACATAATCATAAATATAAACACAGCACTGGACATGAGCAATTTTTAAACCTACACATAACTAACATACTGGAGCGGTAATCTAACTATACATACACTCACTGGCCAATTTTGTTAGGTACACCTTATTAGTAATGGGTTGGACCCGCTTTTGCCTACAAAAGTGCCCTAATACTTCGTAGCATAGATTCAACAAGGTACTGGAAATATTCCTTAGAGATTTTGGTTCATATTGACATCATAGCGTCATGTAGTTGCTGCAGATTTGTCGGCTGCACATCCATGATCCTCCACATCCCAAAGGTGCTCTATTGGATTGAGATCTGATGACTGTGGAGGCCATTTGAATACAGTGAACTCATTGTCATGTTCAAGAAACCAGTCTGAGATGATTCACGCTTTATGACATGGCGCATTATCCCGCTGGAAGTAGCCATCAGGCAATGGTACACTATGGTCATAAAAAGATGGACATGGTCAGCAACAATACTCAGATAGGCTGTGGCGTTGACACGATGCTCAATAGGTACTAATGGGCCCAAAGTGTGCCAAGAAAATATCCCCCACACTATTACACCACCACCTGAACCGTTGATACAAGGCAGGATGGATCCATGCTTTCATGTTGTTGACGCCAAATTTTGACCCTACCATCCGAATGTCGCAACAGATATTGAGACTCATCAGATCAGGCAATGCCTCAAGGTTGGACGTGTTGTGCGTTCAGAGAGGCTCGGTTGTAACAAGTGGATATTTGAGTTACTGTTGCCTTTCTATTAGCTGGAACCAGTCTGGCCATTGTCCTCTGATGTCTGGCATCAACAAGGCATTTGCGCCCACAGAACTGCCGCTCACTGGATATTTTCTTTTTTGCGGGCCATTCTCTGTAATCCCTAGAGCTGGTTGTGTGTGAAAATCTTAGTTGCCCCCCTATTAAATATATAAATTTAAAACTTTTATTGACTACCTACAAAGTCCTGAATGGCTTAGCTCCCCGATATTTGAGGATTATTATAGCCCATCACGTTAACTATGCTCAATTGATTATTCCCAGAATATCAAAATCAACTGTAGGCGGTAGATCTTTCTCATATCTGGCACCTAAACTCTGGAACAGCCTTACTAGCACAGTTGGGGAAGCAGACACACTCTCTCAGTTTAAAACTAGATTAAAGACACATCTCTTTGCATTAGCATACACATAAAACACATTACACTGCTAAATTCCAAATCCTCTAAACGATTGTTAAATTGCATTGTTTAGGGCAACCGGAGCCGGGAACACTTCCCTAAAGACATTATAATTTGAACAGCATCTGCGCTTATGTTAGTCTTTTTTTTATTATTATTATTCCCGAGGTTTCCATAATCCTGGACCAGGCCGTATTCTGAGCAGCTGCTGTGGTGGTTATGGAGGAGTGGAGAGCATGAGACTGATCCTTGTAAGACCCCAGTGACAGACGAGTCCTCGCATTAATCCTGAAGGGCCAGCCTGTACACTCTGCACAAGACGTTTGGCCATAGGAGAAATTGTCGTGCCCAACTGAGCCTGGTTTCTCTTGAGGTTTTTTAATTCTTCACTTTCGTCCTTCTATCTCCCCTTTGTGTGATAAATGTAAAGGCGCAGTCGGGACCTATGGTCATATATTCTGGTCCTGTCCAGAAGTATCTGAATTTTGGAAAAGTATCTTCAGACTTTACTCCCAGGCTTTTGAAATGGACATTAACATTGATGTGGAAATAGCACTGTTTGGATGTTCAGAAAAGGCTCTAACTTGGCCTAAACATCAACACTCTCTTATGTTTGGCATGGTGCTGGCCAAGAAAGTGATTCTGATGGAGTGGAAATCCACAACACCTCCAAATTTTTTAAAATGGTAAGCTCAAATGGTTTCTGCCCTCAAGCTAGAAAGTTTACATTTCTCTAAATTTGGCAAACAGAAGTTGTATGACAAAACATGGGCCCCTTTCCTTAGATATATAGGTTAATAATGTTTCTGTAATAATTTTTCTCTCTCTCCTTTTTACATGTCATTCTATTTTGTTTCCTATTCCATTACTCTAGCTGAGATTTTTTTTTATTATGGTGCTGTATAATTGCTGTACTGTTTGCTAGTGTTTTGGTGCATGTTCTAGTTAGTATTAGGTAAAAACACAGAGAAAATTTTGTTAACATATTAACATGATGTACACTATTTGGTGTTATGTGTTTACAAAAACCTTTATAAATAAAGCATTAAAAAATAATAAATTCTTCACTTTTGGCAATTGGTGAAGTTTTTTCCTCGACGCTGTCGCCACTGGCTTGCATGGTTCGGGACCTGTGGAGATGCGCATCAAGGGATTTGCTTTTGTGTTTGAACTCTCAGCAGTGAATATTAAACCTCACTAAACTGAGCTAAACTGGACTTCAACACTGAAAACTGAAAAAAAAAATAAAGCTGAATTAAATTAAATTGTTTATTTTCACAATTTTTGATGAAATAGCTGTCAAAATAGGACAAAGAAGTTGATGTATGGGACAAATTCTGGGCCTTTGTCAGTGGGGGAAGTCAGTCTTTAGAACCACTTGAACTCTCCCTGGCTACAGGCATGCTAAACCACCAATATTTTACCCAATTGTCGGCAAGATTTTGTTTGTAATTAATGTATTTTTAAAAACATAAAGTCAGTTCAAATTTGATGGTTATTATTAAATGCTGATTGATGATATAGCATTATTTGTACCATGCTTTGACATTTTACTTTTTCAAAACATCACAGTATTGTAGACAATTTACTTTCGTTTAATATGACTTATGTATATCAAATTACTTATATATAAGTAATAATAATAATATCAATATATCAATGTCATTTATGTATAGGCTACATTAAATGTCATGACTGATCATTCCAAATGTTTTTAGTCTTTTTAAAATAGAAATACAAAAGATCGCAGGTTCTAAAGTCATGCTATTAAAACCACTGTATCCGGCTAACAGCACCACCTACTGGACACAGTACAAGCTGCACACATGAACACAACCACAAGCCAAACTCTGAAATAAAGCTGTATCCTGATCAAATAACCACAATCATCAAGCTGATCAAATAACTGGACTTTGATTATTTAGATAGGAAACCGCGACGAGGAAGTAAGAAATAAATAAATATGCTGCGTTGGTGAAAAGATTGGAGGCGTTTAGGTGACAGCACAAAACAGACAGCTCTGTAATACAATGAAAGGCGCAGAGAAAGCCAGAGCAGTTAAACCATTGTGTGTGTTTAGTGGGTGTTTTTAGTGTTCCGCTCCGAGGATCGTGTTGCTGCTGTCGCGTGGCAAGTGTGCCTTTCAGGAATGCGACGTGACCACATCACTGCTGGAGAGATTTATACACAAATTAACACAAATCAAGTTGTTGACCAAAGTCTTCTCAGGTCTATGTCAAACAAAGATATTCGCTCAGTTCTTAATAGATCTCAGATATCTTTACCTGTTTTTGGAATAATATATTTGGTGACATAATGGGAACAGTTCTTCAGTAAAAGCTGTCAAAGTCTCAGTCAAAATAATTGCTACCCAATAAATATCAAACTAGCTACATTTAATAACACTATTTCCCATAAATGACAATTTTGTACTCAATATGAAGAAACACTAAATATTTTATTTTGGGAGTGTACTTACTGTAAAGAGATTTATATTTCAATTCTTAATTCCAAACTTTGCTATATCCCCTGAAATTTTATTTTTCGGTTACTCTCTGAACCTTATGGAAGCCCGTTTCTGCCACAGACTAATAATAATAATAAAAAAAGATAAAGTTAGAATTACAAGTTATAAAGTCAGAATTCTGAGTTATAAAGTCGCAATTCTAAGTTAAATTCACAATTCTGAGTTATAAAGTCAGAATTCTGAGTTAAAGTCGCAATTCCGAGTTATAAAGTCGCAATTCCGAGTTATAAAG
>CAIGQZ010000379.1:20348960-20374090 GCA_903798205.1 Danio tinwini
CAATTCCGAGTTATAAAGTCGCAATTCCGAGTTATAAAGTCGCAATTTTGAGTTATAAAGTCAGAATTCTGAGTTATAAAGTCGCAATTTTGAGTTATAAAATCAGAATTCCAAGTTATAAAGTCGCAATTCCGAGTTATAAAGTCGTAATTCCGAGTTATAAAGTCACAATTCCGAGATATAAAGTTGCAATTTTGAGTTATAAAGTCGCAATTCCGAGTTATAAAGTCGTAATTCCGAATTATAAAGTCGCAATTCCGAGTGATAAAGTCGCAATTCCGAGTTATAAAGTTGCAATTTTGAGTTATAAAGTCGCAATTCCGAGTTATAAAGTTGCAATTTTGAGTTATAAAGTCGCAATTCCGAGTTATAAAGTCGCAATTCCGAGTTATAAAGTCGCAATTCTGAGTTATAAAGTCTGAATTCTGAGTTATAAAGTCACAATTCTGAGTAATAAAGTTGAAATTCTGAGTTATAAAGTTGAAATTTTGAGTTATAAAGTCGCAATTCTGAGTTATAAGGATGCAATTCTGAGTTAAGTCGCAGGCCCGTGCAGAGGCTTTCCAAAGGGCATGTGCAGAATTGAAAATAAGGATTGCAAACTAAAGGGGGGTGGGGCTGAGGAAGGCAATCGCGGAATGAAGAGCGGGGGGAGGGTGGGGCACTTACATTCATTTTGGAATGGCACTTTATATCCCAGACTTAAAAGGGCATGTACACTGCACTTGTTACTGTAAGTCGAAATTCCGAGTTATAAAGTTGCAATTCCGAGTCAGTTATAAAGTCATAATTTATATAAAGTCTGAATTTATAACTCAGAATTGCGACTTTATAACTCGGAATTCTGACTTTGTAACTGGGAATTGTGACTTTATAACTGGTAATTCTGACTTTATAACTCGGAATTGCACTTTCATAACTCTGAATTGCAACTTTATAACTCCAAATTCTGACTTAATAACTCAGAATTGCTACTTTAGAACTCGGAACTGCGCTTGTATAAAACAGAATTGCGATTTAATAACTCAGAATTGCGACTTAATAACTGAATTTTGACTTGACTTCATAACTCGGAATTGCGACTTTATAACTCAGAATTCTGACTTTATAACTTGGAATTGCGCTTTTATAACTCAGAATTGCGACTTTATAACTCCAAATTCTGACTTTATAATTTGGAATTGCGACTTCATAATTCAGAATTAAAACTTTACAACTAAAAATTCTCACTTTTTAACTCGTAATTGCGACTTTATAACTTGTAATTCAGATTTTATAACTCAGAATTCTGAGTTTATAACTCGTAATTCTGACTTAATAACTCAGAATTTTGACTTTATAACTCGGAATTCTTACTTTATAACTCGGAATTGCGACTTAATAACTATTTTTTATAACTAAATAATTTATTGCTTTTTCTGGCTAAATTTGCTATCCAAACATTTATACATAAACCTTTTTTATTTTCAGAAAGGATATTGATTTATTTGTGAACTCCTTAAAAGACTCTGATAATTATATTGTATGTAAAAACTCTTTTTTTAATACTTTGCTAGAATTTATTTGTGTAACCCTTTTTGTCTCTTTGTTCATATTGTGTCTATATAAATGTTCTTTCTTGCATAAAAAATATGCATATTAGCATATGACTGTGAAAAAAATAAGCAAGAAAGTGGCATTGTGCAACACATAGAGGCCTTTACCATAGTAGTCAATGATTGGCTGTTGCTGAATGACATTTGCAGCCTTGATCATCAGTCCTGAACCATTCAGCTGTCAATCAAATTACTCATCCTTAACCGTCTACTTAGACTATTGCAACATATCTGAATCATCTATCGACCTAGAGAAAACATATGGCACGGACCACACACATTTACATTTATTTAATGATAAAGACTCGCATATGAAGCTCATATACACTTTTGACCACATTTAAAGTTACTTGCAAGACATGCTAGTTTACTTAATTTGTCTACAAACAACATCCAACTGTGGATTTACATGCAAACAAGTTGCCTAAATATAAAGCTTAATCATTGTCATAATAATTTTATATATATATATATATATATATATATATATATATAGATAGATATAGATAGATATGCATATGCATGCATACATACATACATACATACACACATACATACACACATACATACATTTATTCATTCATTAATTCATTTAATTATACAGTTAAAATCAGATAATCAGATCTAGACCAAGAGACCAAAAGTAAACATCAACTAATAAATTAGCTGTTTACTGCTTAAAACATATGGTGCAATTGAGTGAGACTGATAAACATCCCCCCCTAGTGGAATTATACGTAAATGCTTCCAATTTGACCTCAATTCTACCAGTCACAACATGCAATCACTAATGCTCACTAGGAACTATTTATTTGTGCTATTTCTATATTTTGTGTAGGCTGCTTGCACTGTCCAGGACTCTAGACTCACAATACAGCATATAAAAACCATTTAAAAAACCATAAAACAATTCTTCTGCTTCAGATGACAATTTTTGCAGAAGTAGCCTATAAAGTTTCCACTAAAAAAAAAAAAAAAAAAAAATACATGATGAGTTAATTTAATATCTAAAAATGCAATTTTGATTACTTGTTTCGCTACATTCATTCATGACTTTCCAGTTAAAAATATATACAGGTAATACACCTGGAAATATAAAAAGTAGTATCATTAATTATAAAATACAATCCTGTTGACATATACATATACAACTTTGTATTATACACACAAATTACTATTACACACATATCTGTTTTGTGTTTACATAGTTGAATTATAATTCAACTTTAAAGTGCCTGCATTTCCAGTAAAAATATCAATAATGCACCAGAAAGTTTATACAGCGCACACACGCACACGCACACGCGCACGCGCACGCGCACACACACCCTGGCTCACAAACCAAGTTAACCATGCATTTGTTTTTAACTGCACTTTTACTTTAATAAAAAAGCACTGTAAATTACTATATAATAACAATAATAATAATAATTAAGGGGCAGCTTGTACTTCCACAAAAAGTTCAAACAGGTTAAACAAAAGTTTTTACAAAAAAAACAACAATAAAATTAACAACATAATACAGAAATTGGTAGTCAAAGTACCTTGTTGTC
Source organism: Danio tinwini (assembly GCA_903798205.1). Classification (NCBI taxonomy): domain Eukaryota; kingdom Metazoa; phylum Chordata; class Actinopteri; order Cypriniformes; family Danionidae; genus Danio; species Danio tinwini. Next base: position 20,352,109 of record CAIGQZ010000379.1, read on the forward strand.
ATGTGAAACATTCATGTTAAAAACTGCATCATGTTTTTTTTCTGCATCCACATGACAAGAAAAAGCATGTAAAAAGGACAGTAAGTCCAAACAAGAGTCACTGGAGAAAGCCAGAGTAAACTTACTGTAAAGTCAGTCAAACTCAAAATTCAAATCATTTTAAAAGACCTAAAGAAGCTGGAGTGAAAGGTCTCAGTCTCTTTTCTTTTTCAGACATGCATGTCACTTTCTGAATGTAGTGTCTGTAGTTTATAGTTTGGATCATCTTTTTGTTTAGACAACAGCTGCCTTCCTAAACTTTTTAAATGAAAAGTGTTCATGTACAGATATAGCTCTCTTAGGTGTGAGGGATTCGATTCCAACGCTGATGCCAGAACAGCACAACCATCATCTGTGATTTTACAATATTCCAAACTGCCAAGACAAGAAAAAATAAAGAAACTTCAGAATTAGCTACTTCATTTTGTTGACTAAAAGTTGCATTGCAACGATGCCAATTACTTCTCATTTGAGTATTAGTAGACTGTCTGCTTAATATCTGCTGATTCTGCTCCTTCAACAGACATATAACTGACTATAAAAAACTTTGCAAGTACATGTCAACTTACACTAGCATTAACCCTAACCTCAACCTAACATTCTGCTTATAATCTATTGAGAACTAGTTAGCATGTAGATGCAATGTAACTTAAATTTAACAAAATGCATTAAAGGACCATCAAAATAAAGTGATCGCCATCATTCATTACCAGGGAAATAATGCAAGCATTTAAAATAGACTTTGGATTAAGATAGCCTCCATTACAGGACAGTACGCAATCGGGTTTCAAACAATGCAGCCTTTTAAATCAGGATGCACCTTATCATAAGCTATGTTTTCAGCCACCTATGTGCAACACTGGAATATCGCATAAAAAAACATTTGCAAATAATATCTTCATCCAATAAGTCAAAGAGAACAAAATTGTCACTTTCTGACAAACTAGTGACAAATATTAAAAAGACAAATATAATTTATAGAATGTGAGTCAGTCCCGTTTATTAATCATACGATCATCTCTTGAAACAAAATCTCATTACTGTTTGATGATCAAGCTGGAATATATTCAAAATATATTCTGAAACATATTTTTCTAAATATTTGTAATTAAAACACTTTTATTATGTGTTTACACAGGTATAATAATCATTTTTTATGAAATAAAAAGGCTCTAAATGACAAAAGTTTTACTGAAACGCAATTATATTGTTTGCATTTTTTCATAAAATAACAACAAAAAGAGTTTATGATTTTATGTATATTATCATTACATGTTTGTTATAGTGGTTTAATGTCTAAAGCTTTGCAATTTTGAAAAGCAGCAGAAAAAAATAATTTAAAGCGTTTCCAAAACTATACATTTTTTGACCTTTAAATAAATTTATCAAATTTTTTAAGTAATAAATTTAAGTAATTGAGGCCCAATTCAATTCTACCCATTAGCCCTTCACCTTCCCCCTTGTTTTTTGCACATTCACGTGAAGGCGTAAGGGTGTCCCAGTTCTCTTTAGCTTGAAGGCGTAGGGCTAAAGGGAAGGGCTAGATGGCCTTGAAACAGATTTTTCAGGACCACACTCGAAACCTAGAGGTATGAAAATTTCCCAGAATACACCATCTACAACGGCAACATGGCTGCACATGGAAATCAGGAGATGCACAAATTACAGTTTTTTTGTCATTTTTACAACAAACAAGCATATGTTTGAATACGTTCATAACCGCGTTCTTGTTTTACCGTCATGGTTAAAAAAAATAATAATAAAATAAAAACTGCGAAATCTATAATCATTAATCCATAATAATAACTCCTGTATAGTAGTCCCACAACATTTTGTCACTCGATGACACTCGAATACCCTGTCAGAAAAGTCTAGTGGTTGGAAATGACCTTTTCACAGTGTCACGGTTGCAGGTTTGTGCGCTTCCGGATAGTCTGTTTTGGTCACGTGGGTTTGTTTTGTTTTGGTCGTCCACGTGTTGTTGTTATGGTTTATCACGTGGTTGTTTTGGTGGCTATATGTGGGTTACGCTCCCAAGTTTCCTTGTCAGTTCGTTGTGATCGTTCATGTGTCTTTGTCTGCACTCAGGACTGTGAGGAGTGACTGTTTCTACTGGACCCCGTTTCGCCTGTCTGTTTCCCGTCCTCCCACTTCAGTTATTGTGACCCTTCTGTCTTCTTATAGTTTATTTTGACTGCGTCAATAAACTATCTACTTGCATATTGGATCCTTCCTCAGACTCTTATTTTCCCCCACCGTTACAGAACGAACTGACCTTACCATGGATTCAGCGAGTGTGTCCCAGCAGATCTCCGAATTCGTCACATTCAGCAACGCCAGGATCGCCCAGCAAGATGAGGCACTGGCTACCACCGCCCAGGCCATTCAGACTCTGGTCGGCCAGGTGTCCTCGCTCACCACCCAGGTTCAACAGCTGGTTACTGGAGTGGTACAGGGAGAGTTCGCACCTGCTCCAGCTCCAGTGCCTGCACAGACGTTTTCCAACCGCACTGTGGAGCCTCGCCTTCCGCCACCGACCGGTTATGCCGGTGAACCACACTTGTGTCGATCCTTTATATCCAAGTGTTCACTGTATATAACTTTGCAACCATCTTTGTTCCCCACAGAGCAGTCCAAGGTCACCTTTATAATCACGCTCCTTTCCGGAAAAGTGGCCCGGTGAGGAACTGCAGCCTGGGAGCAAAGGCTGCCATGCTGCTCCACTTTTGAACTGTTCTCTAAGGAACTCAAAAAGATCTTTGATCGGGCCGCTTCTGGGAGAGAGGCTGCTCGAGTTCTTGCAGAGCTCCGTCAGGGGAATCGGAGCATAGCAGACTACTCCATTGAGTTCCGAACTTTGGCGGCTGAATGTGGCTGGAACGTGGAGGCACAGTGGGACATGTTTCTACATGGTTTGTCGGATCGTCTTCAGGATGAGATCTATACACTGGATCTTCCCAAAACTCTGGACGAACTGGTCGATCTGGCGATTCGGGTGGACGCCAGACTGCTTCGCAGAGCTAACCGCACCCAACAGAGAGCCTATTCTGATCCAGTTTCGGATTTTCCGGCCTTGGCTATGGCGGCGGAAGTGGAGAGCGCTGACCCGGAACCTATGCAGGTGGGCAGATCCCGTCTGTCCGTGCAGGAGAAGCGCCGACGGAGAAACGAGGGACTCTGTCTTTACTGCGGTGGCGCGGGACATCGCGTGGCTTCCTGCCCGGTAAAAGACAACACCCATCAGTAGGTAAGAGGTTACTGATGGGTGAAATCAATCAAGGGAAACCCTCTGTGGCGGCCACCGTACTGTCCGTTTCCCTGTCATGGGGTTCCGGAACCCAAAGCACCCACGTCCTCATTGATTCCGGGGCAGAGGGGAATTTCATTGACTCTAGTTTTGCTTTCAGTTTTAAACTTCCGGTTATTGCTCTTTCTCAACCTATTGCAGTACGTGCACTTAGCGGTCTTTCTCTCCCCACCATCACTTACTCCACTAAACCCATAAAACTGATCACGTCCGGAAATCACGTTGAACATATATAATTTTTTTTAACAGACTGTTCCAACACACCAGTGGTTTTAGGCCATCCGTGGTTGGTGCTCCATAAGCCTCATATTAATTGGGGTTTCAGCACAATATTTTCATGGAGTGAGAAATGTCACGAATCCTGTCTTTTGTCTGCCCCTTCTGCTGTGTCTTGTTCTGTGTTTCAGGAGGAGCGCATGGACCTGTCAAACGTGCCCAGTGAGTACCTCGACCTGAAGAGAGTGTTCAGTAAGTCTCGGGCTGCTTCTCTTCCTCCTCATCGTCCCTATGACTGTGCTATAGACTTACTGCCAGGTACGTCTCCGCCTAAAGGCAAGTTATACTCTCTTTCCATTCCGGAGAGGGAGGCCATGGAGAAATACATTTCTGATTCTCTAGCGGCCAAGATCATCCGCCCTTCTTCTTCACTGGTGGGGGCGGGGGTTTTTTTCGTGAAAAAGAAAGATGGATCTCTTCGACCTTGCATAGATTATCGAGGGCTGAACAACATCACGGTGAGGAATACTTATCCCTTGCCGTTGATGTCTTCAGCGTTCGAGCGTCTGCAAGGGGCATCTTGTTTCACGAAATTAGATCTCCGTAACGCTTATCATTTGGTTCGCATCAAGCAGGGTCATGAGTGGAAAACAGCGTTTAATACCCCCAGGGGGCATTTCGAATATTGTGTTCTTCCTTTTGGGCTTTCCAACGCCCCCGCAGTTTTCCAAGCACTCGTTAATGATGTGTTGCGAGATATGATAGATCAGTTTATTTACGTCTACCTGGATGACATTCTGATTTTTTCCCGTTCTCTCCAGGAACATGTGCAACACGTCAGACGAGTGCTCCAGCGGCTGCTAGAGAATGGGCTTTTTGTCAAGGCGGAGAAATGCGTGTTCCATGCACAGTCTGTTCCCTTTCTAGGACACATTGTGTCGGTCGAGGGGGTGCGCATGGATTCAGAGAAGATTAAGGCTGTGGTAGATTGGCCAATCCCGGAGTCTCGTAAGGCCCTGCAGAGATTTCTGGGCTTCGCTAATTTTTACCGGCGTTTTATTCGCAATTTCAGCCAACTCGCCGCCCCTCTGACGTCATTAACCTCCTCCAAAACTCCCTTCAGGTGGTCGAGTGCTGCACAAACAGCATTCACAAAATTAAAGGGCAGCTTTGTTTCAGCCCCCATTCTGGTGACTCCTGATCCATCCCGGCAGTTTGTGGTGGAGGTTGATGCGTCGGAGGTGGGGGTGGGCGCTATCCTGTCCCAGCGTGCATCTTTGGATGACAAAATTCATCCTTGCGCGTTTTTTTCACACCGATTATCTCCCGCAGAGCGTAATTACGACATTGGTAATAGGGAGTTGTTGGCTGTCAAACTCGCTCTGGAGGAGTGGCGTCATTGGTTGGAGGGTTCGGGGGTTCCTTTTATCGTTTGGACTGATCATAAGAATCTTGAATACATCAAGTCCGCCAAACGACTTAGCTCCAGACAGGCTCGGTGGGCATTATTTTTCGGACGGTTCGACTTTACCATCTCTTATCGACCGGGTTCCAAGAACATCAAACCCGATGCGTTATCCCGTCTTTTTGATTTTTCCGAGCGCAATACGTCTCTTGAGCCCATTGTTCCTCAGAGGATTTGTATTTCTGCTGTGACATGGGAGATCGAGAGCAAGGTTCACACTGCCTTGAGAGGGGTAACGCCCCCGCTCGGATGCCCACCCAGCCGTTTGTTTGTGCCGGAGGAGATTCGGTCTGACGTCATTCGATGGGGACACTCTTCCAGAGTAGCTTGTCATCCGGGGGTGAGTCGTATCTTATTTTTAGTTAAACAGCGATTCTGGTGGCCAGCCATGGCACGGGATATACGTGGGTTTGTTTTAGCCTGCTCTGTTTGTGCTGTTTCTAAGACTTCTAATCGCCCTCCCGCTGGGCTCCTCCAGCCTCTGTCAGTACCTTCGAGACCCTGGTCGCACATTTCGCTAGATTTTGTCACAGGTCTCCCGCCATCTGGTGGCAATACGGCCGTTTTGACCGTTGTGGACCGGTTTTCGAAGGCTACTCACTTTATTCCTCTGCCCAAATTACCTTCAGCCAGAGAGACAGCGGATGCTGTCATAAATCACGTGTTTCGTATTCATGGCCTCCCGACAGATGTGGTTTCTGACAGGGGGCCTCAGTTTGTCTCTAAATTTTGGAGAGAATTCTGTCATTTATTGGGGGCGACTGTAAGTCTTTCTTCTGGTTTTCATCCTCAGAGTAACGGACAAACGGAACGGGCAAACCAAGATCTCGAGCGTATGTTACGTTGTTTGGTTTCTCAGAATCCCGCCTCTTGGAGTCAGCAGCTCCCATGGGTGGAGTACGCACACAATTCATTACCAGTGTCAGCCACGGGCCTCTCTCCTTTTCAGTGTAGTTTAGGTTACCAGCCACCAGTTTTTCCCAGTCTGGAATCTGAAATCGCGGTTCCCTCTGCTCACGCCTTTGTCCAGAGGTGCCGACACACTTGGAGAAGGGCCACACAGACCCTCCTCAAAGTGGGTGCGCGCACCAAGGCTAAAGCCGATCGCCACCGGTCTAAGCCTCCCGTTTACGTCGTCGGTCAAAAGGTGTGGCTTTCAACCAAGAATATTCCTTTGCGCTCCGTATGTAATAAACTTGCACCTAAATTTATCGGCCCATTCACTGTCATCAAGATCATTAGTCCGGTGGCAGTCCGCCTTAAACTTCCTCCAGCGTGTAGGAGAATACATCCCGTGTTTCGTGTTTCCAAATTAAAACCCGTTTTTCATGCGGCCAATAATCCGCCAATGCCGGTTCCCCCCCCCCGCCGCGTCTCGTAGATGGGGAGACCGTTTATTCGGTTAAGCGCATTCTGGACTCGAGACGGAGGGGGCGAGGATTGCAGTACTTGGTGGACTGGGAGGGTTACGGTCCAGAGGAGAGAAGTTGGGTTCCTGCTAAGGACATATTGGATCACTCTCTTATCGATGACTACAATCGCCAGGTCAGTTCTTCAGGGAGCACCAGGAGGTGCTCCTAGGAGAGGGGGTACTGTCACGGTTGCAGGTTTGTGCGCTTCCGGATAGTCTGTTTTGGTCACGTGGGTTTGTTTTGTTTTGGTCGTCCACGTGTTGTTGTTATGGTTTATCACGTGGTTGTGGTACTCAGCTGCCTTGATTAGACAGACAGCTGAGACTCATTTTGGTGGCTATATGTGGGTTACGCTCCCAAGTTTCCTTGTCAGTTCGTTGTGATCGTTCGTGTCTTTGTCTGCACTCAGGACTGTGAGGAGTGACTGTTTCTACTGGACCCCGTTTCGCCTGTCTGTTTCCCGTCCTCCCACTTCAGTTATTGTGACCCTTCTGTCTTCTTATAGTTTATTTTGACTGCGTCAATAAACTATCTACTTGCATATTTGATCCTTCCTCAGACTCTTATTTTCCCCCACCGTTACACACAGTGTCTGGTATAATGTTAATGTTGTTTTTGTGTGTTTAGATGAACATGGCCACTGTGTTAAACGCACAGTACAGTTACGATCTTATTGTCACATTATACCATTATATGGTTGCCTTCAGTGATTTCCTGAAGATAAACACAAAAAAATAACGCAACTAGAATATCTACAGTCGCGATTGTCGATCTCTTATGAACATGAGATTGCGATGGCATATGATGATGTGTTCAGGTGCAGTAGTGGTGTCCCATTTCTTAGGGGTAGATTTTGCAGCCCTTCACTCTGTTTGAGTGAAAAAAAAATGAATTGAGATTGGGCCCAAGTCATAAATATTCGATGAATGTGTTTCCAACTGAGTTTATGCACATTTTTTCCTATTGTATCAAAAGTAGTTGTCTGCGTTTGTTTTTATGCACATTTTCAAAGTTATCTTGGTGTTTCCATTAAGCTTTTTTAAATCCTCCAAAATGTGCATTAAAATAGGTGTATGGAAATGTACAGGAGATTCATAGTAAAAATGAAGAACTTACTGCAGTATCTCCAGTTTACAGTCAGGCTTCTCTAGAGAACTAGAGAGCAATCTCACCCCTGAGTTTCTCACATCATTTTGAGAAAGATCCAGGTCTCTGAGATGTGAGGGGTTTGACCTTAATACTGAAGCCAGAGCTGCACAACCATCCTCTGCAATGTTGCAGTCTCTCAGTCTGCAAAGAAAAGCAAACAAAGGAACTAAAAGCTAACAATTGAATGACATTGAATATATAGACGTTAAAAGGGTTATGAACAGCATCTTTATAACCTTTTATAATGCAAAATTGGGAAACACTTAAGTTTAGGTCACAATTCACAGTATTAACAAACCAATAACTAACACTATTAGCTTAATAAACTACTAATTAGCTGTTTATTAATAGCAAGGCATAAATTGGGATTAGGTTTTGGTTAGGATTAGGAATGCAGAATAAGATCAAACTTTATAACTACTAATGAACAGTTAATATCTTAATAATAGGCAGGTAATAAGCCAGTAGTTAATAGCATGAATTGTGACCTAAACTAAAGTGTTACACAAAATTGGTAATATATTAAATAGATAAAAGCAAAAAACTGAATGGAAAAACAGATGTAACTCTATCTATGGAACAGCTTCTATCCTGAAAACTGAGAACTCTCTGTCATTGCAATTTGATGACTGTGAGTGAAATTCACACTTACTAACCGTAAAACTTCCAAGGTACAGTTTGGATTTTCCAATGCAGTACCAAGTCGCTGCACCCCTGAGTCTCCCAGTTTATTCCAGCATAGATCCAGCTCTTTCAGATTTGAAGGATTTGATCTGAAAGCTTCAGCTAGAGCAGCACACCCCTCATCGCCGACTTCACAATTCTCTAACCTGCTGAGAGAATGAGCCACTCATATCTGTTGCTAAATTTGGCACACAAAATTTACTTAAAGTGATAGTTTCCTTAAAAATGAAAATTTTGTCTTCTTTTACTCACCCTTCACTTGTCTGTGAATTTAAAAGACTAGGGGTGTAATGGATCATGGTTTAACCATGATTTGTACGGATAACATCCCATAGTTTGAAACACACGTGACCCGCAGATTAATACTTTTTTTACTTGTAGATTAATCCTAAATTTGTAACGATCGCAGAGAGATCATGTCTCGCATCATTCAAATCACATGTATGTAAAAAATAAGTTAGGCTTTCCTTTAAAATATAATGATGACAGAAGAAGTTGAGGTAGGTTATTCGGGATGTGGTGGGTTTCTTAGGTTATGAAAGGTGTTTTTTGTCACTACTTGTTTATCCTGCATTAATGCATTCAGTGTAAGCTGCATGATTAACCATTAAAATAAATCTGTACCTCAACACCCACACAAAAAATGATAAATGATGGTGATTTGCTTATGTTTATTTATTCTTTGTATCGCTGCATTCAAATCTGTGTTTGAAAAAACGCTAAAAAAATCAAGAAAGAGATTCTGTCTTTAGTTTACAAACAGTCAAATAACACAGAAGCACTGGGATAACAGTTTATAGTTTAGATATAACCACTGATGTTTATGGGAAAGATTGAAATCACCGTTATATGGATTTAACAACGCTCAAAAATGAAAGTTGTAGGCAGTGATTACATTGTTTAACCAATAGGTGGTGACAACCAGACATCAAAAATATGCCACTGAATAATTCTTCAAAAATGATATCTCTAGCAATGAAACATGAAATTTTATAAGTGAATAACTGAATCATTCATTGAGACTAAAAATGAAGATGAGTTGTACAAATTATAATGTTAGATTTATACATTTAGCATCATCAGCAACAGTAGTAGAACAGTGAATTTTTCCACAGTACTAAATATTTTACAGTTTATTTTATTCAGCTGATTGTTTCTTCATTTAATTTTTAATAAATTTACAGGTTTTAAGTTCTGTTTGTTAAAACCAGTTTCTTGCAGTACTGTTTTTGTAATAAATGGAAAGCAAATTATATTTGTCTCCTGCCCTTTTTGGCTGATCTGGAAAATGGTCCGATCCGTGACAAAAAACAAAAAAACATAATGTGATCCGAGATTTGTGATCCATTACACCACTACAAAAGACGATATTTTGAAGAAAGCAAGAAACCTGTAACCCATGACTTCCATAGTATTTGTTATTCCTTCAGTTTTTACATTTCTTCAAAATATCTTGTTTTGTGTTAAGCAGAAAAATGAAACTCATAAAGGTTATAAACCACATGGATTTGATTAAACAGTGAGTAAATCTTCCTTTTTGGGTGAACCAACCCTTTAACAAAAGTGATGAGTGCTCATCTTGCCTGAGTATCTCAAGATTACAGTCAGGATTTTCCAGTTCACCCGACAGCATCTGTACACCAGTGTTTCTGAGTTTATTCCCAGACAAATCCAGTTCTCTCAGGTGTGAGGGGTTTGATCTCAGAGCTGAAGCCAGAGCTGCACAGCTTTTATGGGTAATACCACAGTCTCCCAATCTGCAGAAAAAAACAAGGTCATAGATTCTTCAGCGATTGTCATTTTTTTTTTATTGTCTGAAATAATCTTACCTCAATATCTGTAGTTTACAGTGAGGATTCTCAAGTCCACTAGCGAGCTGCTTCATTCCCAAATCTCCTAGTTTATTTCCAGACAGATTCAACTCTCTCAGGTGTGAGTGGTCTGATCTCAGAACTGAAGCCAGAGCATCACAACCTTTATCTGTGAGACCACAAAGTCTCATACTGTACCAAAAAAAAGAGAAAAAGAATATATGGCATGGCTGCACAACATATTGTTTCAGCATTGATATTGCAATGTTATTATTCACAATATAGTCACATTGCAGGATATGCAACGTTGAGTTTGTTTTAGAATTTATAATTTGCATGTGTTTGTGAAGTGATTATATGTGTTTGCCTGTGATTATAAATGCATTCAGGCATAACAAATTTGTAACTTCAATAACAATGAATTTTATTGAATTAGTTTAATTTCTATTATTCAGTTACTGTACCTTCAGAATAGTGTTAGACCGGCAAAATGATAAAACACTGTTTATTTTAGTTTTCAATATCATGCAGGCCTAATATAAAGGTACTTTATTCATCGGGATAGCTATAATAATCTCACCACAATTTCTGAAGTTTACAATTAGGTTGCTGAAATTCAGCCAAAAGATTTTTCAATCCAGTGAAATTCAATGCATTTCCAGAGAGATCCAGCACTTTCAGATGTGAGGAGTTTGATCTCAGAGCTGAAGCCAAAAAGTCACAACCTTTATCAGAAACACCACAAAACTTCAATCTGAAAAACAAGAAAACAGGGCTTCTTTATTCAATTTTTAAGACTATCCCTCAATGTCCATTGTGGTACATTTTTCTGATATGGGGCTTAAACCTTTACTAATATATTACATCTCTGTGTACTGTCCCAAGTTCTGTCATGCAAAAATAGCCTAATAAATTTAGCCAATAAACGAGAATAAAATTACCATCCAAATATCATTATTCATTCATTCATTTTCTTTTCGGCTTAGTCCCTTTATTAATCCGGGGTCGCCACAACAGAATGAACCGCAAACTTATCCAGCACGATTTTACGCAGCGGATGCGCTTCCAGCCGCAACCCATCTCTGGGAAGCATTTACACACACTCGTACACTACGGACAATTTTAGCTTACCCAATTCACATGTCCTGAATGTCTTTGGACTGTGAGGGAAACTGGAGCACCTGGAGGAAACCCACGCAAATGCAGGGAGAACATGCAAACTCCACACAAAAACGCCAACGGACCCAGCCGAGGCTCGAACCAGCGACCTTCTTGCTGTGAGGCGACAGCAATACCTACTGCGCCACTCCGTCACCCCAAACATCATTATATACAGTAAAACGTATTACGTGACATATTTACCACAGGAAAACCATTTAGCATCTAAAACTCAAAATAATTATATTATTTATATTACTTATATGATATCATTAATTATATTATAATTTGACTATTTTGCTGAGTATTACCAAAGACTATGGAATACAAGCCTAGAACGTCACTCATATTTTTGAAAAATGGGGAAAAGTGTAATGGTCAATATGGTGAATAAAGCCCCGTCTACTGGTACAGGAGCCAATCGTCAATCGCTATATGGTGAATAAATTCCGCCTTCTAGTACAGGAGCCAATCATCGGTCGGTATAGACTGATGATACTCTGGAGGAGGGGCTTGGACCAGATGTGAGTTTCTGCAGATTTTGTGTGATTTGGATGTTTAGAAATCTAACTAAAGAGACAGCTGTTCTCTAATTTCATTGGTGATTCCTAATATAAAATTCAAGCATAATCTTGGCAAATTCTGCTTGGCAAGCAGAATTTGATGTTTCCCCATTCAGACAGAATGCCCGAGCATACTGCCTGAGAGGCGTTTTAAAGATGGCCACAGAGTGAAATGACTTGCCTTAAAGGGACTTTGGTATTACATCACTTCTGTGTATTACATCACTCTATTGACAACTACATTTTATTTTCAATAACAAAAATGAAGTTAATAATTTAAAACAAAACAAAAATGACAAAAACATAATGAATTACTGTACCTCAGTGTTTCCAGCTTACATTGAGGATTTTCCAGCCCAGAACAGAGTAGCTTTAATCCTGAATCATTTACAGCGCTCCTAGTCAGGTTTAACTCTCTTAGGCATGAAGTTTTGGAGGTAAGAACAGACACTAAAATACTATAGCCCCTCTTTGTCAGGTTATGCTCACAAAGCCTACAAGAGATAAAAAAAAAAAAAGTCTTGTTATATACAAGTCTTGTTATATACAAGTTGTGTATATAGGCAAGGTACAACAGATGGGTAGATGACTTCTGGAATAACACAAATCTTTAATTTAGACTTAAATAAAAGCACTTAACAGGAAAGGCACAGTAAAAAAAAAATCTTTTATTATATTTTATATGACATACTTTGCAGTTCTGGATGCTGCAAGCACTGGTTGTAGCCTTTGAAGACTTTCATCTGGCAAGATGTGAGTTCCGATGTATTTGTTTAAATCAAACACATCTAGTTTCTGTCCTGAAGTCAGCAATACAAAGACCATTGCTGACCACTGTGAGGCTGTGAGTTTCATATTTATTCTAGACTCTGTTTGTAGAAAATCCTGTATCCCCTCCACTAGGGAATGATCATTCAGCTCATTCAGGCAGTGGAACAGATTGATAAGTTTCTCTGGAGGAGGACTCTCTTGGATCTTCTCCTTTATGAACCCAACAATTCGCTCTCTGCTGTCAGAGCTGCTTTCTGTCTGCACCAGTAGGTCTCCTACGAGAGTCTGATTGGACTCCAGTGAGAAACCCAGTAGAAAGCGAAGGAACAGATCCAGATGTCCAGAGGTACTCTGCAGAGCTTTTTTCACAGCTGTCTGATAGACATCAAATACATTTGGAACACATTTTAGGATGCTAGTTAGAATATTTGGTTGGTTTAATTTGTTTATGTTTTCATTCACAAAATAAAGGTACACATATAAAGCTGCTAGATGTTCCTGAACGCTCAGATGAACAAAGCTGTAGACTTTGCCCTGAAACAGTCCTGATTCCTCTCTGAAGATCTGAGTGAACAATCCTGAGTACACAGATGCTTCTTGCTCATCAATGCCACACGCTCGAAGGTCTTCCTTGTAGAAAATCAGATTGAGTTTCTCTAGCTGCTGAAAAGCTAATTCCCCCAGTTTGAGAACTATGTCTATATCCCTACTCTTCTTATCATAGGCCTTCTTATTTTTTATTCTTATTTGAAGCATCAGGAAATGTGTGTACATCTGAGTGAGAGTGTTTGGGATCTCTGCACTCTCTGCTTCACGCAGCATCTTCTCCAGAACAGTGGCCGAGATCCAGCAGAACACTGGGATGTGGCACATGATGTAGAGGCTCCTGGAGGTCTTCAAGCGTGAGATGATTCTGTCACACAGAGTCTGATCTCTGACTTTCTTCCTTATGTATTCCTCCTTCTGAGGGTCACTGAAGCCTCGTACCTCTGTCACTCGATGCACACACTTAGAGGGGACGAGATCTGCTGCCGCTGGTCTGGAGGTGATCCAGATGAGAGAAGAGGGAAGAAGATTTCCCACAATGACGTTCGTCAGCAGCACATCTACTGAAGCTGATTTAGTCACGTCACACAACTTCACATTTTTCTGAAAATCCAGAGGCAGACGACACTCATCCAAACCATCAAATATGAACATGATCTTACCTTCGTGTAAAGAGATATCAAGTTTTATGTGCATGAAATACTGGAGAAGACCTTTAAAACTGAATGATTGGTCCTTCAGCAAATTGAGCTCTCTGAAAGGAATGGGAAAAATTAACCAGACATCTTGATTTGCTTCTCCTTCAGCCCAGTCCAGGATGAACTTCTGCACAGAGACTGTTTTTCCAATGCCAGCGACTCCTTTAGTCAGCACAGTTCTGATGGGTCGGTCTTGTCCAGGTAATGGTTTAAAGATATCGTTCAGGTTAACTGCTCTGTCCTCTGTCAACGCTCTCCTACAAGCAGTTTCAACCCATCTGATCTCATGTTCATTATTGAGCTCTCCACCTTCACCTTCTGTAATGTAAAGCTCAGTGTAGATTTCATTGAGAGGTATGAGGACACTGTGTTTTGATAATCCTTCATGCAAACACTGAAACCTTCTCCTTAGGACTGATTGGATTGCCTCTTGAATTTCTTTCAGCAGTAAGGAAGTACTGGAAAATCAACACAGAACTTGTTATATTTGAATACATTTTAAACAATTATTCACACAACAGCTAATTTAGTTATTTCAATATATGAATTAATGAGACACTTGTAAAACTGTAACATTATACCGTCAATACCTTTATTATCGGTAATGGAATGTAAATTAAAGAAAAATACACAAATGAAAACCTTTTTAGCCCCTTGACCTACATTCAAATGCATGTGAATGTGCCACATCCGAAATGCAAGTTTCTTGCTGCATGCAATGCTTTTAATGCGCACACCTAACCCCACCCCTAAAGCTACCCCTCACAGTGACGTCACTAGCTCCATTGAGTGCATTCTGCATACGCAAATCTGCATCCAAATACTGTTGGAGTTTTTTTTCCCATATTTAGATCTTGGTGAACTCTGACCATCATGTCAATGCTTTAGACTAGAGTTTAGACAAATAAAATATCTAAATGTGACCTCTCTGTATTGATGGGAGAAACTTAAAAGCTTCAAAATAACTGAACTAATTGCTTCGCTAAATGATTCAAAGACAGAGCATGCATTACAATTGAAAGTATAACTGTGCGTTCACACCAAAAGCAGCGAGAGGGTCAAAGTAGTCAGAAGTCATTCATTTTCTATGGGAACCAGAGGTAATAAGTGGCGAGGAGCAGTGTGGTGAGTCTTCGACAGAGTGAGCTTCAAGGAGAGTTGAAATCAAGTCAATTTTATGGTAATGAGCTATGATGCCATTCGACGGCAAGCAATCACAATGTAGAAGTCCACCACTTGACAGGAGTCTAGAGAGCACGTCCTGTGAACTTTGGTTCCGACCACAGTTGTTCCCAAGAGTTTGAATATTGTTGTCGTCAAATTTCCAATTATTTCCAATGTTTTCTTACAGGGAAATAAAGTTACTGGCAAGTTACTGATGTGCATTAATGTTATATATTTTTTTTCTTAAAAAAAAAGTGGGGAATCTTATGGTAACTCTAACAGCTTCACAAAATTTCAGACATATGGACATATTGGATAAGTGAAACTTGATCTTTCATTGTTAAATGAATTTGATAAAAAAAATGCAACATTTTCACAATAGAAAGCATGTTTTTATGCATGAATGTAACTGTTTTGTTGATATGCTGCAACGGCTCCTTTAAATACGAGATCAATGTAGCAAATTTTGACACTCTCGCCGGCGGCGCAGTAAAGGCAGACAGCATTGTAACCAGGGAGGCCAAAGCGAACTTTGACGCTTTCGTCGCCTTCGGTGTGAACGCACAGTAACTTATCAAATATGAATTCTTTAGTCAATTCTCGGACTTATTTTTGTTATTGAATCGTGGGGTCTGCCTTTTGTTTTGTAAAAGTCTCATGAAAACGTCAAAATAAAACAAATAAAACTGATCTTGAATCAAGTAAAAACTATGAAACTTGTTTAGTGATTCACCACTGTGAATCCATTTGAATAAACCTATTTGATTCATATGGATTTTTCTGCATTACATAGATTGCCCCCAAAGAGACACATTGATTTTTTAAAACGTTACTAAACAGTAGTAACGTAATGTAAAAGAGCCGTTTACTGACATCACGTGACCTTGCCAATTTCATAAAAGCTCCATTCATTAATTCATTTTCCTTCGGCTTAGTCTCTTTATTCATCATGGGGTGCCACAACAGAATGGACCGCCAACTTATCTATGATATGTTTTACACAGTAGATGCACTTCCATTCACACACATACATTACGGCCAATACCACATGTCTGTATACCAAATGTTTTTGGACTGTGGGGGAAACCAGAGCATCTGGAGGAAACCCATGCGAACACTGGGAGAACATGCAAACTCCACACAGAAATGCCAACTGACCTAGCCAGGACTCGAACCAGCAACCTTTTTGCTATGAGGCAACAGTGCTAACCACTGAGCCACAATGCCACCATCTCTGAACCACTGATTTAAAATTATTTTTCCCACAATAATAGAATTTCCAATAGAATTTCCTTCTTTTTTATTAAATCTTTCAGTTTTCTATACAGTACATAATATAACAAAAAATCAAAGCATAAAAGAAGAAAGAATAATTACTCTAAATATAAAACTTTTTACCTGGATAACTTTAATTCCAAAGGCTGATCCATCGATCTAATATTGCTCAAGGACACAATGCTGGGAGATGGAGAAGATCTGTCTGCCTGCCCTGAGCTTCAGTAAAACAGAATGTAACATTATTTCAATATGTTCTTGCTATTCAGAACCAGCTGCTGCACAATTAACAATTGACATTAACATTACAAATATACAATTGTCAGATAAAAATGAAAATATTAATTTTATTTAAAAAACTGAAAAGTGAAGAAAGAAGGCTTTAGCTTTGTTACTTAATACTAAAACAGAAAAAGCCTTAAAAACAATGATTTACGTGGGGTCATAAGTCTTTTTAACTTCAAGATTATCCATTGAATACTTCTAATGAACAGGTGTTGATGAATTTGGTCAAAAAGCTTTTGTTAGTGCTGTAATTGTGATTTACATGTGACTAAATGCTCCGTTCTTGACTTGGGTGATGAGAAAGCGCTTTGTTTAAGCTGAGGATGATTTGATGGATAGAATCACATCTCAGATGAACATTTGTCAAGTCAAATGTACTTTGTACTTACAAGTTTGTACAATGTACAGGTTTTGGGTTTGCACTCTTTATTTTACTTATAGTCCCAGTGGCCATGTTTACAGTTGACAGTCACAAGGCTTTGACTTTATTTGCATGTTCATACAGATTGTATTTAAAGCATTTATTGTCAGCAGGACATGTAAACACAGTGAACGGGACATTTTAAGACACTTAAATGTCAATCTGAAATGCTGACACTAATGTGAACATAATACAAATGTAACCATTTTAATTGTGTAAACATTCAGTTTCCTTTTTAATGTTTTAAGCAAACAAGTTATCTCAAAACAACAGTTGCTTTTGTCAAAGCACATGACAAAACATGACATCTATCAAGTTCATTAACAGTTCATCATGGTACAGTAATCAGACAGATGAACTGATAGTGGGATTTCTGATCAATTCCAAAATTTAGTTTTAAAACTGAAAGTTTACAGTACGTCTTATTTATTTTACATACTTTTAAAGCATTTAGTATTTCTGTCAGAACCATTTTCCTTTTGCTTATGTAGATCATAAAAACAACATCTTATACAGAATAAATTTAAATGAGTTATAACCACAAAGTGCTACTAATCATTGTCTAAGCACAGCATTTAAAGTAAAACTATGGTCACACAGGTAGGATCTGCTTTACAAATACACACACTAAAAAGTTTATTTTTCATTAGAAAAATGCTAATGAATGAAAACAAATACCCACCCCAAATTAGAAAAAGTGATATGCAGAATGTAACAATGTCCTGCACAATGTGTTACCTAATGTCTATCTTACTTTTTAAGAACAATATTTTTAAGAACAGAATTTCAGTCTTTACCTGATTTGTTGCCATGGATAAGAGTACTTTCTCTGGTCCAGCAACAGGAGACAAGTCAGTCACCTGGGATTTTGTCAAGCAATTAAACTTTGACTTTTTCCAATTCGCTCACAGGAAAGTCTGACAACTCTCACAGCAAAACAACCCTTATCTCCACAATCACAAAGTAGAACAACCATACCTACCAGACAAACCGGTTTATGAAGCAGCCTTAAAAAAGGTAACACTTTATTTTGATGGTCCATTTGAGTATTGGCAGACTGTCTGCTTAATATCTGTTGACACTGACATTAACAGTCCTTCAACAGACATTTAACTGACTATAAGAAACTTTGCAATTACATGTCAACCTACACTAACCCCAACCCCAACCTAACAGTCTATTTATAATCTAATGATAATTAGTTGCAATGTAACTTAAATTCAACAAACGGACCGTCAAAATAAAGTGTGACCTTAAAACACCCAGAGAGATGTTATTCAATATAAATGAAAATGGTTGTAGTCACCAAAAACTGTACATTAATTAACAATATGTCTATTCAAACTATTTATGTTTTAATCCAATACTCAATGTCTCATCTATCCCAAAAATGTATTTAACTTTTGCAAATGTATACACTACCATAAAAAGTATATCTGTGCCACGAGAAATACTTTTATTTTAAATGTATTTGCATTTGATCATCATCAAAGCTAAACTTAATTTATCATATTCTTTATTTACTTACAAAAAATATAAGCAAGTCTGTTTGTTAGTATAAGATTCAATGCTGTACTTTGACAGTCATTAACTGCTAATATAATTTCTCTATTTAGAATTTGCAAAGAATATTTGTGTGAAATTATATTGTTAAAGAGAAAGTCTGAATGTAGAATATAAAATCAACGTTACCTAGACCTCATCTAGCAAGTACAGCAAGGAAACAAGATTATTAAAATAGCCTACTGAAATGACATGACATGTTTTATTGACAATACTGTACAGCAGTAAAATATTCTTTTGATATAGACATTGCTTATGTCAATGAACAATGATAGTTAATGCCAAATAATATTACATTACCAATCAGGGAAACAAAAAACATTGGCTTCATTCTATAACCTAAAACCTAAACTGTTCTAAGCAACTGAGGTAAAGGTTATATTTGCATATTCAAACTTTCTTCATAATATTTTAATTTCAGGAAAGTATTTTTGCAAATTCTAAATAGTGAAATCATATTAGCAGTCAATGACTATCAAAATACAACATAGTTCTCAGTCAAAGAAATTGTGCTAATGTTGTTTTGAAGTCATACCTGCATTTGAATTCAGACTGAATATTCAAAATACTGTGTCACAAATTGTCACTGGAACAACTTTACCTCAATGACTAAGCGTTGTGAATATGATGGCAGTCAACCATTTAATGCAGTTGAGTCAGAATATAATACTACATCTGTTGATTATGTTTCCCGCCATTGTGTGGACAGTAAAAATCTCATTATCTCTGTTCATTGACTATTGAACATATTACAATCTTATATTTAAAAGGGTGCTAGGCCTAAATAAAGAGTTTTTAAACTACTAAAAACTCCTCAACATAAAATATATCTAAAAATTACAAAAATATCTGTTTTTGTTACTTTCTTGATGCATAATTTCCATCCATTTCAAATATGTATTCGAAATACATGTATTATGAATACTGCCCATCCCTGATACTGTCATTATATATTATTTAGCATTGTGCAGTATACTATTTTCAATGATTCTTGACTTTCTGAATCTACCATTGCCCAATGGCTTGTTAATTTCTTTATATGTGATGCATAATTTCCATCCATTGACCACCTTCTTAAAAAAAAAATCTGTTTTCTGTTCTGATCTCAAGCTTAGGTAAATAACTGAGAAAACACCAGAGGTCTAATTTTAAGATGCCATCATATACTTCTTGAAAAGTATTTTACAAAAATACAAGACAGTAATGAATTTTGATACAAAATATTAAGCCATTTTCATTAACCCAATCAAATACAAAATACAAATATTTTGTATTTGAAATATGTATTTGTAATACATGTATCATGAATACTGCCCATCCTTGCTACTGCCATTATATATTATTTAGCATTGTGCAGTGTACTATTTTTAATGATTGTTGACTTTCTGAATACACGCCAATGGTATGTTAATTTCTTTATATAGTTGAAGTCAGAATTATTAGCCCCACTGTTTATTTTTTTCTCAATTTCTGTTTAACGGAGAGAGAGAAAAAATTTAACACATTTATAATCCTAATTGTTTTAAAACTCATCTCTAATAACTGATTTATTTTTATCTTTGCTATGATGACAAACAATATTTTACTAGATAATTTTCAAGACACTTCTATACAGCTTAAAGTGACATTTAAAGGCTTAACTGGGTTAATTGGGTTAACTAGGGTAATTAGGCAGGTTATTGTATAACGATGGTTTGTTCTGTAGACAATCAAAAAATATATAGCTTAAAGGGGCTAATAATATTGTCCTTAAAATGGTGTTTAAAAATGTAAAACTGCTTTTATTCTAGCCAAAATAAAACAAATAAGACTTTCTCCAGAAGAAAAAAATATTATCAGACTGTGAAAATTCCCTTGCTCTGTTAAACATAATTTGGGAAATATTCAAAAAAGAAAAAAAGATTTGAAAGGGGGGCTAATAATTCTGATTCAACTGCATAATTTCCGTACATACTGCAAGAATTGACCACCTTCAATATAAATCAATGTTCTGTTTTGATCTCCAGTTTAGACAAATAACTGAGAAAGCACCAATCAGAGGCTACATTTTTATGATGTCACTGTGTAGACTTCTTACAAAGCTTTTAAAACTACAAATAAACTAAACTCCAAAAAGACACTACAGTATACAGTATTTTGGTACAAAATATTAAGACATTTTTATAAACCTCATCAAACACAAATGACAAAATACTGCAATATTTTGTTTTATAATGTATTTGAAATACATGTATCATAAATAATGCCCATTCCTGTATACAGTCGTACTTATTTTAATCACCTGATTTGCGAATACGGTTATTAACAAAAATAGTCTGTAATGTTAGCATCGCTATGTAATATATAAAGTGATATAATGAAAAATCCACCTTTACCAGTCTCTGCAGCGGCCTGTACGTTGGAGTTCGGTTCCTCTGGACAAACCCAAAGGTAAATTTGTTGTTTAAGTAAAAGTGAAAGTAAGACCGCAATACAGCAGTTTTGGTTTGACAGGCCAATCACACAACGACACACCTAGCGTCAACAGGTAATTCTGATGAGCTTGTTTTAAAACGCGTTTAGCGCATTTAAATTTGATTTAAGTAGGCTGCTGTGCACAAAATGTAAGATATAATATATTGAAAAACAATATATAACCTATTATTATAAAGTATTTCACACAACAAAAATATATCTTGCATAATTTCGAGGTAGTAATCAAATTAGTGGCATCAAGTTATTCCTATCCCAACATTATATTATTATTATTAAATAATGAAAACGAGCAAAGAATATTTCACAGTATGTGTAAATTCACGTTTTCCATTTACATCAAATATGGTCAGAATCACATGAAATACTAGTTAAACTGAGAAATAACTCCCTCTAGTGGATTTACATGCAAATGCCTCAAATTTCCCCAAAATAACAATTCATTAAAGGGATAGTTTACCCAAAAAATGAAAATTCTGCTATCATTTTCTCACTAGTGTTGTTCTAAAAAAATTAGAATTATTATTTTTTTTCTATTTGATGATATCTTGAAGAATGTTGGAAACCTGTAAGCACTAGTAATTGTTTTGGTTAAAGGTTTTCTCCTTTATATTTTATTTTGTGTTGAAGAGAACAAAATAAGAAAACTGGTTAGAAACAAGTAAATGATGGCAGAATTTACATTTTTTGGGTGAATTATCCCTTTAGAGTTTCATGAAACTCCCCTCTTTCAGTTAAAGTTTACTTCAGAATTAAAAAAAAAAAACTACATGATGGGCGAGGAGCTGCTGCAGAATGGAGTGGGCAAGAGGCAGGCAAGCAAATGTCAATTGACTCACTAATTCAGACTAAAAGTTAGACACAAATCATAAGACATATTTTATACTTGGCAAACTTAAAATGCATTGAAATAAACAACCCATCATTTTAAAATAATAATTTTAATAAATAATTTTAACAGCCTATTACATATATTTAATTAT
>CAIGQZ010000379.1:20394090-20433009 GCA_903798205.1 Danio tinwini
GTGATTTATATATATATATATATATATATATATATATATATATATATATATATATATATATATACACACTGTATTTAAGGATTCTGATGTTTACAATATTTGGTATACTGTGAATTTACTTATTATGCTTATAAATTTTAAGTTTAAATGAAACTGGAAGCTGCTACAGTTTTTTTTTTTCATATTGTGACATTTCTTATAGAAACAGAACATTAAATGACAGTAGGCGTGGCTTTTTTTTTATCCTATTGTGAGCTGAGTGGATGTAGTAAAGTAGGCATTTCATTCTGAAAGATCAGAAAAGTTTCAGGACAGTTATCTATGGCAATTCAGACACCTCCTGCTCATCATTTCTGTTTGTTGTCAGCAGTGATTCAAAGATGTTTCCTTGGATGTAATACATTCTTTTAAGTTAAGTGGTTGTAAACAGTTTATTTGGGCTGAATGTAAACAAACAAATTAAGTTAAACATTACTAAATGTAATTTGTTTGTTTAAATAACACAAACTGTTTGCAACAATTTGCAGACATCATTTTTTTGTGATGATAACCACGCTCAATACCTCAGAGAGACATGTAATCTGAGAATTTAATTGAAAACAAACAGGAAGTGCATTTTCAGAGATTACAAGGGCAATTTTTTTTTCCTCTTCTTAATGACATGCACAGATGCATGTTTTGATGCAATGTGAGCTAACAAAATCATATGGCTAGTTTTGATTTAGCTGAAGCTATTTGGACAGAGCTGTGTGTAGGTACAGTGATATTGGGGTGATATAAAGATAATAAGTCTTTTTTTAATTTCCTGATGTTAAAATAGCATCCAAATCTCTCAAATTTTGAGGCCGACCACAACTTGAAGTGCTTTTTTCCCGGCAAACCGAATTGTTTGAATTACATCGATTTACTCCAGCTTTACTTAATCACCACAGCCGCGTGTCAGTACAATTATAAAAGAAGATGCTTCAATCCTGAGTTGTGGACGTTATATCAGGTTTATTTTGTACATTAACATAACGGATACCCATACAGCAGTGGATGTTAACCTGTATCCCGTCACATTTGCCGTGCAAAAACAGTGCAAAGCTAAACGTGCGCTATCTGTGTGTGTGCTTAAACTTTGTAACAACATTGTGTGTGACTCATCATTGCAACTCCACAACAAATACATTAAATAATAAGTGGGAAAGTTCTTACTGTAATATCTCTCACCAACGCTACATGAGATCTGTTTTCTTCATGTCTGTCTGTTGTCTGACACAGCCGAGGGCGGAGATTGAGGCACACACTCTGGCTGTTTCTCAATATGCGTTCTTCTGCGGTCTTGCGTCCTCATGTTCTTGTGTAACATCATCATCAGCTGCCAAAGTTCAGTTCCAATACTCAAGACCGCAAGAACAGAGGACGCGTGAAACTTCCCGGATGTGTTCTTGATATTGAGGATGCACCGATGCAGACTTGAGCACCGAACTCGCTCTAGAAGTCCCAGAAGTCATTGTGACTGGAGGTGGGAAGCACAGCATTTTATATATATTTATTATTAAAAGTCAGAAATATAACTTATTTACCTCAGGAGTTTTCCTAAATGAAACGGTGAAAGTAAACATTACCATGGACATCTTTATAAAGGAATAAACACATTAATGGTGTTTGTTTGCTGAAATTCGTATTAAAATCTGTATTATTTGTATTGTGCAACGTATATTTATAGTTTTTATGCAGAGTATATATTTTGAAAAGGGAAAAAACAAATCGTTGTATGAATGCTGTAATGTTTAAATAATTTACCATTAAAAACACAAGAAGGTCATGTGACCATCAGGAAGAACGCAGCATCTCATTCCTCACAGCACACGCTCACTGTTCTCGTGGTCTTCCGAGTTTGTTCTTCCGAGGTGACCTAGCAAGACTGGTCTCCACGAGAACGCAAGTCCGTTCTCTGCGTTCTTGTAATTGAGAAACAGCCTCTTGACAGGCATGTGGGAACGGTGGGCAGGGAGGACTAGCATTAAAGGCACAGTCAACAAAAACAGGTGAAAGATGCTCAGAGCTAAGCAATTCCAAACTTCTGAAAGGTATAATGAATAATCTGATGGATGTTTTGAGCTGAAACTTTACAGACATATTCTGGAGACAAAAGACTTATCTTAAATCTGGAAAAAGGGGTAAACTAGGTGCCCTTTAAAGCAAAAAAAAGTACATTATTTTAAGGCCTCTATTTGGAAAAAAAATTAAATAATTATAATAAATAATAAAAATATAGATATGTATATTTAAGTAGTACTGCAAAGCCACGTGGGCGCAGCTGAGCTCTAGCGAGGAAGAGCTTGAGCTTTAGGTACTTCTTTCAACACTTCCTCTACAAGTGACGGCACTGTTTTTTTTGTTTTTGTTTTTTTTTATTCAAGAATGAAAATATACAACCACAATCAAGAGAACAACATGTCATGAAGGGTTGGGGTTTAAACAACTTATGACTTTGCAGCCTCTTGGTTTATTTAAATAGTACATTTCATATACAATGGTAATAAAAATACTTGACAGAATATGAAACAACAAAGAATTTAAACAATTAAAAAAACGGATAACATTTTTATTAAAACTGGTTTAAAAGAAAGATACATAAAATGTGAGATGTCAGACATGCCAACACAAATCACATATTACAATTGCTGTATCATTTTTTTTTTTACCCAAGTTGTTGATTAACCTTTTAACTAAGCTCACCTACTATTAACAACGTAACAGCTATTAAAAGCTGATTAAATGAAGAGAACTGATACCAGATATAAAATGTTATTCTTCACAATGACGTGATGACAGTTAGCTGTATATCTAAGTCAGTTAATAATCAATTCAGAAGTAATTTCTGAACATGAAATATAGTAGTAGCTAATTATTACATTGTTCTTAAAATACATAACCTACTCAAGCCACAGCATAGTCATATAACACATTTAAAAGGCACCTATGGTGAAAAATCTACTTTTGGACAGACATATGTGTAGGTATAGTGTATAAACCGTCAAATTGGTGTTATATAAACACACCCAGTGCTTTTTTTTTTCAATTTAACAACATAAAAACTGTGGACCAATTGGAGCGGTTTTGAGATCAACCGCAACTTGACGTAGGAGTGCGGTCCCCCCGCCCACCAATATTGATTGACAGGTGCGCATTACCATATCCTCAGAATGTTGTTTCACGTCCGCCATTTTCAGCGTGTGAGTCAAAGCGACGTCACCAAAGAAACACCCTTGCTCTATTTTTAGATGTAAGGCTCATTGGGCTCAACATTCACACGTTATCGCTCTCCTCGTTGCCAGTGTTTGTGAGTTTTGGTGGGTTTGCATACATGTGTACTTTTCATTGTGTCTTCCTCAAACTTCAGCGGTTTGCATTTCCCGCGGTCACAAAAGCTCCCTGTAATCTTAACTAGGTGCAGCTGGAAAGTGCGAGCGCCGCAAGCGTGCGATACTTTCAACTGTCATGTACGCGCTGTGTTGCTAGCACACAGCACACACTAGCACACAGTTGGCTGTAAAACTATACAGACACAATTGATTTTGTAGTCTCTGCTTGGTCTGTGTCCGAGTCATACATGTACGGCTGAATGCTGGTCCTCTCACTCATGTTGCTTCTCTCAGTCTGCCTGACTGTAGCCATACACAAAGCGGGAGCTCTTGGCTCCGCCCCCTTGTTAAGTTGGGCGGGAAGTCAAAACTAATTTTTATGCAAAGCAACACGCCCCCAAAATGACACTTTGTAACACATCATAATAAAAAATCTGAATTGTGTTTTGAACTGACCCTAACTGGCACACTCAGAAAAACCATAATATTAATATTACATCTTAAAAAATGGGTAAAATAGGTGCCCTTTAAAGCTAGCTGAGGTGACACCACCATAAAATTATCATGTTAATATTAAACAATACAACAAATAATTACATTTTATATTGCTCTAGCCACTAAAGATACTGTACATACATAAATAACATACCATAGATATGCACGGACACAAGGTCCTGATTCTACCCTATGATTCTATGCTCACTCACCACCAGAGGGCTCACACTCATTTGTTGAGTGGGTATTAACTTTTTGTTCCCTGTTTTTCTTTATTGCCAGGTATGTTTACACATATGAGGAATTCGTTTTTGTGACTGACGCTTCTACAGTGCAACAGAATGACACTGACGAGACAAAAACATAGATAATAAAATAATTTTGAAATGACAACAGGGAATACAAATATACAAACTGACAAATGTATGTACAGTAATTCTGTAATTAAAATGTTGTATGTACAGTACATTGTCATTGTATTTCCTGGACTATTTAAACCGTGCACAAACACACTCTCTTTGCAAAGTCATGTTTTGTTCTTGCTGATTTTCCTCACCTTTGTCTATTTCTTTTTGTGTTGTCTTCCTGGGCCGTACCTGTGAATGTTTGCTGCTTGCTTATTTCGTATTACCCTGTAATGTTTTTCATTGCCCATAATTATTGCTGGTAATTAACCTAAGCCTATTTGTTTGCAATTGAAATAAAAAGCTACAGGGTTCTGAACTCAGGCCCCATTTACACTGATGTGTTTTACTTTTAAACAGAGATGGCAAAAATACACACATCCTTTACTTAAGTAGAAGTCCAGATACTGTTTAAAACGACTGGTAAAAGTAGTACTGACTACACTTTTGTACTTAAGTAAAAGTAAAGAAGTACCGCCTGAAAAATGTACAAAAGTAAAAAGTTCTCATTTCAACCACAGTCCCAAAGACATGCGGTATAGGCGAATAATAATTCAACTAAATTTGCAGTAGTTTATGTGTGTGTGTGTGTGTGTGTGAATGTGTATGGGTGTTTCCCAGTACTGGGATGCAGCTGGAAGGGTATCTGCTGCGTAAAACAAATGCTGGAATAATTGGCGGTTCATTCTGCTGTGGCGACCCCTGATAAATCAGGGACGAAGCTGAAGGATAGCGAGTGAGATAGATAGGTAATCATCCTGATGCAAACTCACAGCGTTCAGCATGTAGTTTTACCGCTGTTAGATCAAAACAACAGCTGCCATTCATGTTAATACACTCTATTTTA
The DNA here is from genome assembly GCA_903798205.1 of Danio tinwini. Classification (NCBI taxonomy): domain Eukaryota; kingdom Metazoa; phylum Chordata; class Actinopteri; order Cypriniformes; family Danionidae; genus Danio; species Danio tinwini. Next base: position 20,399,190 of record CAIGQZ010000379.1, read on the forward strand.
TAAATAATGTCTTACATTTTACACTGAATTCTGTCCAAAATATATAGATTTTTTCTTTTGCTAAAATTAATTCTTATCAGACATGACTGAAAACTATTGTTTTTGCATTAGGCTAAAACTGCTTATTCTCTTCAAAGAGGAGCTCTCATACATAACCCGCTATTTCAGTGGGGTTTTTTTTTCAGGTATTGTGGTTATTTTATTTAATGGATAAACATTCATTCTGTTACAGTTTTTCCTCAGTCACTTTGGTTCATTTCTCAGATCAGAATTAAAATTCTCAAAACTCCCAGTTCAATCTTCAGATCATCGTGTCACTTGTGCACATCAGTAAAGCAGTTTCTCTTTATGAACAAGTTGCAAATGCTTTTGTACATCCATGCAAATGATTATGTGCAATTCTCTATTGTTTCCGATATTATCAGTTGCTGATGTCATGTTGGTCAAAATGTATTATCTTTATCTCTGTTAAATAGACTTAACCCCACAACATTTAATCGTTCAAATGCCCGAACAAGTTGTCTTAATATTTGGTCATAATGCATTTTTTACATTTCATTCATTTACATTAATGAAGGTCTAAAAGGTGACACAAGGTCATTCTGACGCCACTGACATGTTCATTGACAGAAATTTAGTTTTGAGAGATGAACTGAAGGATTTTGAGCAGGAGACTGGCTTTTAGGTAATCCATGGTGTTTTGCTATTTATACGTGTTGTTTTGAGAAATGCACTAAGGCCTACTGTTTTGCAAATTTCAGTTCTGATCTGAGAAATGTGCCAAAGTGACTGAGAAAAACTGTAAAACATTTATTCTATGCCAAAAGCAACATACACAGGTAAGACAGGTTACATACACATATGTAACATACACATTGCACAGTATAGTTACCTTTGTTGTTGTAAAATATTTGTTAAATTATTAATTGAAGACAACAGTATATGCCTATATGTGAAATCATATAGTCAATAAAAACTGAAAAACAGCATAAACTCTGTATTAGAAAATATGAACTCATCAGAAATAAAGGAAATAAACCGCAATGCACGATTTTTTTTATAAAGTATTTGATTGTTTTAGTACTAAATGTACTAATCTTTACAAAAAGCACTATTTTTCGCAGTATTGGATTGAAAGACTAGAGAAAGCCTGTGCAGTATGATCGGAAGTGGACAAAAGGCTTAAGCATTTAAACAGCATGTTGTTGATGGGAATGTGTCTCGTTTACCTGTGATCCGATCGAGCAAAAGGTGTTTTATTATCGTGTAAACAGGGCAGTATCAAGTCATGTTAAATTCCCCTCTGTCACTGCGTAGTAATCCTTCCCTTTCTCATGGTAATCTTCATGAACTAGGTAGGCAATGTACGGTGCGCGATAGCCTTGAAGAAGCCGCGTGCTACAGCACGCAGGCGCGCAATGAGGAAAAATAGATTGATTGCATAAAATATGCGCTCATATTATTGCGCAATGACAAGACATAATATAGATCGCGCCACCAAACACATGAAAACAAAAGTAACGACTGTGGTTTAAAAAATGTAAGGAGTAGAAAGTACAGATATTTGTGTAAAAATGTAAGAAGTAAAAAGTTGTCAAAAAATAAGTAGTGAAGTAAAGTACTGATACCCGAAAAAACTACTTAAGTACAGTAACGAAGTATCTCTGCTTTTAAAACATTTACATTTATGCGTTTAGCAGACGCTTTTTATCCAAAAATGACACCTGTGAACACACACCCAGAGCAGTGGGCTGCCCGTGGAGCAGTTGAGTGTTCGCTGCCTTGCTTAAGGGAATAACCTCATCCAAACAATCCACATCCACACTGGCATTTCAGTGAAAAGGCATTTTCACTAAAAGGCACTAGCATTTCTGAAAAGGGCTCGATCCACACTATATTGCTTAAAATGTACATCACGTTACCACACGCACTCTGGCATGATAATCCTGCAGATTTCATTTTCAAAATTTGTATAAATTATTGTTTCTGTATATGAAATTATTGTTGCTTTTACTGCACGTTACTACAAAATGTTAAACTTTATGTTTCTTAATCCGAATCAATTTCTTAATCAAACTCAGGGATTGAGCCAAGAGACTCCACTCCAGAACTCTTCTTTGAACTTGACTCTCCACGTGTTTTTTGGGATCTCTGTGACACAAATGCTGAACTTATCCCAGAGGAAAGACTGGATTTATCACCAACTGCAAAGAGAGGAATAAAAGCATAAAAAAACAAACAAATAAAAGCAAATTTAAAAAAATAAATAAATCTTAAACAGCAGCTTACAGTTTACAGGATCATCTATACTGTGTTTCTTTTTAATAGAAACAGAGATTGTTCTTTCAATCTTCTCTAAAGTCTCTGTGTCAATTTCATAATGACACCCTCTGTTTTCTTCCACCATCTCCTCAATCTTCTCCAGGAGTTCTGTGACCTGAGATTCATCACCCCAGTTCTTATTGTTTACAACATGATATCTGTTCCCACACTTCTTAATGAGCCACTGAAAAGCATCACCTTCACTTGCAATGAATACCTCAATGGGGGTTTCTTCTGGTTCATCTCCAACAGCGAACAGAACCAGGGTGTGATTCCAGACTCTTTCACCAAGAGGCTCCATGATCTTCTCAAGTGCAACTTTCTCTTCTTCTGCAAAAGAGGAGTCGACACTCTGGACAAAAATGAAAGCATGTGTTCCTCCAGAGGAGCTTTCTGTTACACTTCTCCAGATATTACGTTTAGAATCCTCAAGTCTTTCTCCAGTGAGGTAATCTTTCTCAAAACCTGGTGTACAAACCAAAGTGAGCTTCCTTCCAGCCATTTCCCCAGTTTCTTCTAGATTCACTTTGATTTCTTTGTCCAAAACGTGCCTTCTCAAAAGCGTTTCTCCTGTCAAACTTATGCTGGAATAGTGGGGTCCAAGCAACACCATCCTCATTTCAGAAAGTTCAGCAACCCCTTAAAGACAATTAATTATATTAAATGCAAGCACTAATGTAAAGCAACAATAAACCATGTTTTCACAGTTCACTGACCTGCTACTGAAGGTCTCAATTCTTTTCTTTTTTGCACTTCATCTTGCAGTTGTTTTGCTCTTTCCTCTATTTTAATCCTCCTTTCTTTCACGTCTTGTAAATTTGCTTGATTTATTATAAAACAGGGTTCTTTATTTTCTGCAATCATCTCTTGTATCTTGTCAAACAGCTCTGCCACTTGACTGCCATCATCAGTGTTCTTGTTGTTGAAGACATGATATCTGTTCCCACATTTGTCTATAATCCACTTAAGAGCTTCTCCTTCACTCTCGATAAACACTTCAATGCTCGTGTCTCTCAACCAGTCACCAAATGTAAAGAGAACAATCATGTGATCCCAGATGGTGAGACCCAGAAGAGCCACGTGTTCCTCTACTGCCTTTCTGTAGACTTCAGTGAAAGAAACGTCCACCCGAATGATCAGCAGAAAGACGTGAGGTCCTGGAGGACAGTGAGATGGACTCAACACAATCTCATCTTTATACAGTCCGGGGGTGTATTTAGAGTGGTAGTTTCTTTTTCGGCCTGGAGTGTTCACCACAGTAATGTGTCTTCCTGCAACATCTCCTTCTTGTATCACAGATCTACGTAATCTTTTGCAGTCAAATGCAGATTTGCCCAGGATGGTGTTTCCTGCTGAACTCTTGCCAGAACTGTTATATCCCAGCAGGACAATCCTCAGCTCTGAGAGGTGATCTTTATTATCTGCTGGCAGACATAAATGCTTAATTTTATGTCAGGTCTAAATTCTGTTACTCTTTAAGCTCTGTTTTTATAGCTTTCAATAATATGAAGGGATATCTTTAATACAACTAAAAAGGCAGAAGACCTTTGAAGTCAGTTTACTCAACTAGATTAGCATCTTGTTTACAGGCAGCTAATTTAGCAGGAACAGTTGGTCTGTACAAGGTGTTTGTGGACATACTCAAATAATTTCTGCATTATTGTCTAATAATTTAATGGTGATTTCCAACCTTTCTTTTTTTTACCTGAGACCCCCTTTTCCCCTGGAAAATATTGTAAAAATCGTTTGTTACAACATTAAAATCCATCTACAAAGGTGATGATGACTGAGAAGTCAAAACAAGCGAATTTTTACTGCGGTCAGGCCAGCCGCCAGTTCAAAAAGAACGGTCGTTTTAGACCAACAAGGTATTTCGGCAGTTACTCATACAGTGACCTAAACAGCAACAGCTGTGATGGAAATTGAAATGGATGGTCTAGGCTGGTGAAAGATGAACAAACAATCCTACCCAAAACTGGCAAAATTTGCCAGATCACAACTATGCATCTTGGCCTGTAGCAGCAGTAGTGAAAGGGTGTTTACTGCTGTTGTACACACCATCAGTGAGCGCAGGACTGCGCTAAAGCCATTTACAGTGGATTCAATAATGTTCCTCCACAAAAACACATAGCCTAATCTTGGTGAGTAAAGGGTTTTCAAATTATAACTAAATATTAATTAAATCAAAAATGCATATACAAAGTATATAGGCTAATATTCTTTTATTATTCAGCTTCACCATCACCTTAAGGCTAGATCGTAAAGAGAAGTGGCGAAACAAATCCAGCAAAGCCTTTATCTTAATTTCGCTATTACCCAAAACCCATCATAGTTTAGAATTTAATTTAATTTGTTAAGAAAGACTTATTTTTATTGGTGTGTTGGCCAATTTAAAGGCTAAGTGTTACTACCTCCACTGAGTGCATTGTGTCTGACATTTCATCTCTGTTATATGCAATCTCATCTTGCATAATCAAGGCTGCATCCAGATACTATTGGAATGATGCTCCATCTGAAAACACATTCATGTTTTTGAATGTCTGTATGTAAGTATTTGTGTGTATAATTGTGTGTGTGTATAATTGATTAAAATAGGCAGTTTGCCACTAATCTATAGCTACTACTAATCTATAGGTACTACAGACAATTCTGTCATTATTTACTCACTGTCCACTTGTTCCAAACCATTTTGAGTTTCTTCTGATGGACACAAAAGATATTTTGAAGAATATTGGAAAGCAGCAGTCATAGATAATACACTTTTTTCATGTCAATGGGTGCTTTTTTCCAACAGTTTTCAGAATATCTTAATTTCTTGTTCAACAAAAGAGAAAATGTTAAAAAGTCAGAATTCCATAAGTGTCATTAAATGGAAAGGATGTCTTCTTTTTGGGATGAACTGACCCTTTAAACAGATAACTGAAGTATCTACAACTATTTGTCAAGAATGTGTTTCTGTGCAGTCCAAATAACTATTAACATTTTTGGTAAATGAAACACATTCTAAGGTATGCAAGCTGTCACTGGGGTGGTACCTTTTCAAAAGGTACAAATTTGTACCTACAAGGTCCATATTAATACCTCAAGGGTACATATTAGTACCTAAAAAGTACAAACATGTTCTTCTTAAATTTTTTAGGTACTAATATATACTTTTGAGGTACCAATATGAACCTTTTAAGTACAAATGTGTACCTTTTGAAAAGGTACCACCGCAGTGACAGCTTGTGTACTTTTAGTTCTGAGAGTGTATTTGGTAACGTTAGTACAAATCATGCAAAATAATAACAATGTGCCTGAGGGTTATGAATCAAACTCAGAGAGAGGTAATAATTGGCTCCTTTAACTGAAAATTGAGACTTACTGTATATTAGAAGATGCCCTTTTGAGTGTTTCAAATTACAATCACTCTCCTTTCAACAAAAGCAAAATTCGTGGTTATAGAAAGCTCACCAGTTGTCTTGTCTTTCAGCTGCAGATGTTTGATTCTTCTTTTTTCCACTGCTTTGATCTGCTGTTCTCTCCTCTTCTTCTCCACACATTGTAAAGTATCTCTGTTCATTTCATAATGCCTGCCTCTGTTGCCGTCCACCAACTGCTGTATTTTCTTAATCAGTTGTGTGACCTGAGATCCATCACCCCAGTGTTTAATATTGAGCTCATTATATCGGTTTCCACATTTCTCAATGAGCCACTGGAGGTTTTCATTCTCCAACAGTCGAGAGGCTTTATCTTTATGTTCTGCAGAAGTGAACAACACTATTGTGTGCCTCCACACTTCCTCACCAAAATATTTCATATTATCACGTAGAATGTCTTTTTCATTTTGTTTAAATGGTGTGTCCACATTTAAGACCAGGAGCAGGACATGAGGCCCTGGAGGACATCTATTTATGCTCAGGACAATTTCTTGTTTAAACAGTTCAGGGTTTTCTTCAAATGGTAAATTTCCCCACCAGCCTGGAGTATCAACCACTGTGATCCTTGTTCCAGCGATTTCACTGTGCTTTTCCACACACTGCAAAGTCTGCTTTGAGTCAAACTCTGTTTTGCCCAGGATAGTGTTTCCTGCTAAACTTTTCTCATCATTTTTTGGACCCAAAAGAAGAATCCTCAGCTCTGTAAGTGAACATAAGGGATAAACTTTACAAAAAGAAAAGTCTAGATAGAACACCAATCTGGTTGTGGTAATATGGCACTTCTAGTAGGACTGCACAAATAACCTATAAAATAATGCTATTACAACAATAGCTGCCACAATTAATTGTAAAAAGTAAATACAACATTTTGATCAATGTTTTGTATTTAAATTCAGTCCTAGCTAAATTGAAGTGACTGACAGCCTAAGTGATAGATAATGTAATAACAGTAGCATTGATTCTAAACCTTCTTTACATCATTTATTTACTTTGATTTTTATAATGCTTAGTCACAGCTATTAACTTGACTAATTAGCAAATATCTGATATACTGATGCAATAGGTGACAATATATAAAACTTGTTTTGGATATATAAATAAAAAAACACAGGTTTCAGTTGCCCAAGAAAAATGTTAATTAATAACAAATACATTAATCATTACATATTGTACAGCTCTAATATGCACAAGGTAAAATCTGATAGATTAAACTGTAATAATCTAAATTAACCATGCTTACCTAAGGAATTGTGTGGACTGCTTGGATTCATGATGACACTAAAATCCCTCTTGAATGGTTAAATGTAACGTTGTCTTCTTTAAAATAAAGCATTTACTGCAGTTATATACAGTTGAGCACTTTTCAAAGACGTCGTTCTGTTGCGCAGTCTAACTTGTTTTCAGAAAACAGCAGAACTTTGTTTCCTTATTGGTGCTTTTTTATTGAGCCATATATTTTTACAAGCGGTCAAAGAGCAGTCAGGTGTGTTGTTTCCAAATGAAATCCATACTTAATACATATTCATAACAGAGAAAGCACTATATGAAATGCAAAATTTAACTGCATAACAGCTCCACAATGAGAAACTATACAATTATCTACTGTATATAAATTAATTATATGGAAAACTGTGCAAAAAAGTTATCAAAGTTAAATGTTGTACTCATTCATAACATTAAATTCCAGTCTTTTAAAGATGTTGACAAGACATACAATACACAGAATAGAGGTCTTAACTATTTTAGCAATGTCCACTTATTTGCAGAATTATGGTATTTCTAAAGACAAAACTGCTCAGATGAATCTCAAATTACTATTAGTGATCATGAAATCTGTCGCCTTTTGCTGGTACATGATTACATAAAATCCACTTTGTCCTCTAAACATTAACTCTTCCTAGATTCAGTTTATTGGTTGTAAGTAAACGATAAGTCTGATGATAAAACTAAATAATCAGCTTAACGAAAGAGAAACTTGCCATCTCTGAGGCCCAGTCATCAATTTGTATGTGGGGAAGAAGTCATAGAATTAAAACAAATAAATCATTAACAACCAATAATAAACAGCCAATATGCTTCATTAGAATATTCATCTCAATGAATTTTTCTGTTGCCCCAAGAATGCTTAGTAAAATGCAGCAGAAAGAAGCTGAACCCCTAGATCCTCAAACTTGTTACCAGACAGATCCACATTTTTCAGGTATGAGTGGTCTGATCCTAGAACAGAAGCCAGAGCAGCAATACCTTCATCTGTGAAGCCACAATTTTTTAACCTAGAGAGAGAGAACAGCAGTTTATTATTTTATTATTCTATAGAGTTAATAAAACTTTAATCACTATTGTAAAATGAAATCAGAAAGTGAAGTCAAAGTAAGTTGGTGATCTAGGAAAAAAATCAAGCCTGATCTTAAGAGGATGAACAAAAATTAGATTTTTGTTTCTCTTCTTTTTTTTTTATTTTCAGCTTATTAAAATTCTATTTCATTATCTGTATCACAGAGTAACTCAAGTTTCTTAAATTAATAGATCAAACACTGTCCATATACTGTAGCTTTGGGCTGTAACTGTGTTTTACTGTACTTCAGTATCTCCAGTTTACAGTGGGGATCCTCCAGTCCAACACTGAGAAGCTTCACTCCTAAATCTCCTAGATTATTTTCAGACAGATCCAGCTCTCTCAGATTTGAGAAGTTAAATGTCAGAGCTGAAGCCAGAGCTGCACATCCTTCGTCGTTCACATCACAATCGATCAGCCTGCAGGGAAAACAACAACTGACTAAAAAATAGCCATTACTGTATATCCCTCATGCATGCTCACATCACTCATTTACGGACAATAACATCAACCCAATAGGATACCTGAGGATTTCCACTTTACAATGGGGATTCTCTAGTCCAGCCGAGATCAGTCTAACTCCTGAGTCTGAAAGTTTATTTTTAGAAAGATCCAGTTCTCTCAGGTGTGAGGAGCTTAATGTCAAAGCTGAAGCCAGAAAAGCACAACCTTCATCCGTGAGACCACAACTCACCAACCTGCATAGAAAACAACAATCAGCTCTGTTCAGAGTTTACATCTTTCAGAGAGACTACAATCTTGAACCACCTACCAGTTTCCAACCGTATATATCTAGAGTAATATAAAACCCAGATGTAATGCACCACAGCAAAATTTACAGTATCTTTACAAATAATGAGTGATTTAGAAAATAATTATTGTAATTATTTTTTCACATTTCATTTAACCTGGTCTTAAGCAATACATCTATAGAATAAATCTTGTGTGTCATACTGTAGTACAGCCAAAGTGGTGCTAACTAACATTGTATGCAATACTTTCAGTCAATTAAATAGTATCTAGTCTCTATACTAGACAATAAACTATAATCTATACTATATAACTATTATAGAAATCTGCACTTGGCTCCTATGCATACTTTTCATACAAGTATGATCCAAAGCTCGTTATGATGATCAATATAAAGCAGAATTTAGGCAAGCAATAAAGAATCAGTTGCAATAATCAGACATGGTCTTACTTCAATGTTTCTAGTTGGCAGCAATGATCCTCTAGTCCATCAGAGAGCATCTTCACTCCTGAATCTTCCACTTTATTTTCAGACAGATCCAGCTCCTTCAGGTGCGAGGGATTTGATCTCAGAACTGAAGCCAATTCACCACAACCTTCATCTGTGAGACCACAATTTACCAATCTGCAAAAAAAATAACAACATGGTCAGTAGACATGCCCAGAGTCCAAATACATGTGGTATAGGCGAATTGGGTAAACTAAAATTGCCCATTGTGTGAGAAAGCATATAGGTGTCTCCCAGCACTGGGGCTTCACGTGTTAGTGTACTCTTAGTGCCGAGTAGAGGTTGGAAGAGTATTCGCTGTGTAAAACATATGTCAGAGTAATTGGTAGTACACTGTGACTACCCCTGATAAATCCTAAACTAAGCCGAAGGAAAGTGAGCTAGGTAAAGTACAACATGAAAACATTTTTGGCTGTTTCCACTGAGTGGTACAATACGGTATGAGTCAGTACGCTTTTATGTCTGTTTCCACTGTCAAAAGGTACCAAAAAGCGAACCGTACCACATTTTGGGTACCCTTTTCAAAGGTTACCTAGTACAACAAAACAAAATAACAAGCCATGGGCGACCCAAGCTCAAACAAACCTTGTCTTGATAAACAGCCACAAAGCCAAGAAGAATGTTTAACTTTTTCCAGAGAGCTCTCGATTGCTCGTCGCGCGTCTACATTTGAAAAAACAAACTTCTTGAGCTGATGATAATAACGGGCACATGATTATTGAAGTGCTTCTGACATCTGATCTTTTCAGAAACAGACAAACGCGAGAGTGACGTGCAAAAAAACAAAGGAGAAGCCCGAAAAAACAAAGGAGCAAATGATTCCTTCAGCAACCTAATAAATGAACAAGCTTCCATGTTTAACTATTATCATCACCTTTTGGACTATTATAGACTCGGAATGATGTAATTACTTTTTAACAATATGTTAACGTTACAGTGTGCTGGTGAATAATAAAGACGAACTGACTGTATACATTTCGTATTGTTTATGAACCCATATAAAGCCTTTTGTAATTCGTAATCTTTTAGAGATGTAAAGGCTCGTCCACACCGGGACGCTTTTCGTTTGCTTTTATCGAGAGGTTTTTCCGGATTCAAACCCAAGCGATTATCACTGCCATCGAGCAGAGGAGTATGCAAAATTACTCCTTGACATTAGATGGCGCTACACAACTTTAAGCTTCTGACACCCGCTTGTAACACAGAAGAAGACAGAAAGTTGACACACTTGTTGTTATGGACGGTTCAAGTAGCAGCTTCAGCTCTAGGAATGAAGAAATAATTATTGTTCACCAGTGCAATAAGCAGCTCCACGTTCATATCGCCTCTGGGCATCTTCTTCAATGTGCACTCGCATTGACAGTTTTGCACTTGAGTGCCTCCAAGTGCTGTTTACTGTAACTTCAGCAGCTCTGTGCACGTATACAAAAGTGCCAATCTGATTGGTGGAGAAGGTTTTGACGCACCGAGCATGAAGCGTTTCTTTAAAAATGACACTTTTATGCCTGCGGTTTTGCGCGTTTGTGTGCACAATCACATTGGCGTCCTTTATTTAGTCACGAAGCGTTAAACGTTGACGGAAAACGCGAGCAAAAATCGAAACTGGGATGCACGGGCCCTAAGTCTCTGTATGTGTTCATAAAGGTTTTATTTATTTTATGTATTTGATATAATCACAGACATTACAGTAGGCTGTTTCGCATTATCATTGATCATCAGCTATAATAGAATCCTGTTAATAGAAAGGTTGGTAATAAACATTTATTTATACATAAGTATTTATGTATATAAACCATTTTAGTAAGAAGTGCTTCTCATACGATATGTGAACTTCAAGCGAGAATGATGTCGACTGCAACTTTTTGTCGAAACACCATGCCCACCAAAAGGGAACCATTGATACACTTTGGCAGTGGAGACACAAGCCTGATAAAGGTGATCCATACCGAACCGTAGCGTACCGTTCTGTACCACTTAGTGGAAACAAGGCATAATGTACATATGTATTGTGTATTACACCAAATGATTGATTCAAATGTATCTACATGGCAATTAAGGCCACTTAATATAAAATGGGACAATGGGTGGCACTCAAAATGAGGATCTTACCTTAAAGCTTCAAATTTTGATAAATGTCACTCTAGTTCAGCAAAAAGAAGATTCACTCCTGAATCTCCTAGTTTATTCTCAGACAGATCCAGCTCTCTAAACTTTGAGACCTTTAATCTCAGAGCAGACGCCAATGAAACACATTCTTCATCTTTGAGATTGCAATCACTCAATCTAGACAGAAAGTACACTATAATAAAAAAATAATAAGACACACAGTTGTAAATCCTTTCAATTCCTAATTTGTGAGATTTCAGATGGAACACCCTAATCAGAGAGACTTTCAACCTAAAGGCCAATTCACACTGCTCTGACAGATGCCAGCAGACACTTTGCTGGTTTTTAATGGATCAGTCAGTTTTGCCATCTGCCTGAGCTTGTTTTTCAGGATGTAGATTGTCTGAGAAACTACATGCTGTAATCAGGTGATTGTCCATGTGTCTGTGCTGAGTGAATTGGTCTTAAACATTGTGCATGTTTAAGTGTCACAATCATAAAAAAGCACTATAAAATACTTCTTTTAAGAACAAGTTAAATTGCAACACTCAAAGCCATGATCTTACTTTAAGCTCTCCAGTTTACAATATGGGCTCTCTAATACTTCAGAGAGCAGCTTTATTTCTAAGCATCCAAGTTCATTCCCGGAAAGGTCCAGATTTCTCAAGTGTGAGGGGTTTGATCTCAGAGCTGACACCAGAACAATCCAACCATTACCTTTGATGTCACAACTGACCAACCTGCAGCGAGAACAATAAACTTAAATCTCCATGAGTGACAACTGCATTTGACCTAATATTAAACCAACTTTGCCTTAATTATAATACTGAATGCAAAAAGTAGCTTATCTTTGAGATTCAAATTCATGATCTTACCTCAGTGTTTCAAGTTGACAATAAGGCATCTCCAGTGCAATAGAGAGCATGTGAACCCCAAATTCACTTAGTTTATTTCTAGACAGATCCAACTCTCTCAGGTATGAAGGGTTTGATCTAAGAGCTGTACCAAGAGCAGCAAACCCATCATCTGTGATTCCACAATCATTTAACCTGGAGAAACAGTCACTCAATTTTAGGACAACTTATTTCAGAAGATTTTAAGGATACTACTCATTCGTATGGTAAGATTAGACCCAGAATTTACTATACTGCTGTTCAAGGGCAAAGTGCAGTAAAAACACATTTTGTCGAAATTGAGTTAAAGTGATTGTTCACCCAAAAAATAAATTACAATATTTTCTCTCTCTCTCTCTCTCTGTCTCTCTCTCTCTCTCTCTCGGGTTACAAACCTTTATGAGTTTATGTTTTGCTAAACATAAAAATAAAATACTCTGAAAATCATTGACTTCCATAGTAGGAAATACAATACCATGGAAGTCAATGATTACCAGTTTTACATTTTCTGTTCAACAGACAAAGAAAGGGAAAGGGTTTTGCACCGAGTGGTACAGTACGGTTCGGTACGCTTTTATGGCCGTTTCCACTGTCAAAAGGTACCAAAAAGCAAACATTACCATACTACTTTTTGTGTACCCTTTGCAAAGGGTACCTAGCATGACAAAAGGGTACCAAAAGGCTGAGCTAGACGCGCAGCTGAACACTATTGGTTTACAGAGGTATGTCACTAGCGCACAAGTAGGAGAATGAAAACAAAGGAACTGCCATTTTTAAATACACAGCCGAGACATTACATCGAAATACTATATACATTAAATAACAAGCAATGGTTGACCTGAGCTCAAACAAACCTTGATGTCGTCTTGATGAACAACCACAAAGCCAAGAAGAACCAAATCTGCATTGTCCTGTTTTTGTTTTACGGGGCTGTCTAAAGGTGCAAGCGGATTTACTTTCTTCATAGAGCTTGTGTGCGAATGTTTAATTATTATCATCACCTTTTGGACTATTATGCACTTACTGTGGGGCTACTGTATATGTTGCATGTTTTTTCGAAGCGAAACAAAGACTAAATGTATGCTGTGTGTAGTTTTTCTGTATTTGGTAATATATCTGAGACTGTAAGGGTCTGTATGTGTTCATATATGTTGCATTTTTTACATTAAAGTTACCATTAGTACCCTTTTGGCAATGGAAATGCAAGCCTGATAAAGGTGACCCGTATCGACCCACACCGTAGCGTACTGTACCACTCAGTGGAAACGGGCCACAAGTGACCAGGAGTAAAATATGCCAGAATTTTCAGTTTTGGGCAAAGTAAACCTTTAGGGCTTGTGTCACCAATCTCGGTCAGTGTTTCTCCAGAGTTTGAGTTTAGCTCCAACCTGCCTCAACACACCTCCCTGGAAGTTTCAAATATACCTAGTAAGACCTTGTTTGCCTTGTTCAGGTGTGTTTGATTAGGGTTGGAGCTAAACTCTGCAGGACACCACAAGTAGGTACTGCTGCAGCCTGGAGACCTCCAAGTGGGAAGGATTGCACCGCGAGTAGGTTGGGTGACCTCCAAGTAAGAGGGACTTAAATCACAAGTAAGTTGGGTTTAGGTGGTTTAGGTGGAGCAGAAATTAATAAAACACATCAGGTTAATATGAGGTTGGGTTTAGGGTTGGGGTAGATGTAGACATTAATAAAACACATCAGGTTACTGTGAGGTTGGGTTTAGGGTTGGGGTAGATGTAGATGTTAATAAAACATAACAGGTTACTGTGAGGTTGGGTTTAGGATTGGGATAGGTATAGACGTTTATAAAGCACAATATTGGTCTCTGTGTCATGTACAAGACATTAAATAAATAAAAACTCCAGGTTTGTACAGTCCACTTGGAGCTCGAAGGTCCACCCACTTGAAGCTTATGTCCCACCCACTTGGAGCTAGTTTCGACCTCCATTTATACCCTTCTCGGACACTGGCCCTCCAGAAACATGTCTGGTGACCCCTACTTTAGGGCCTGAAGTGAAGTTTCATAAACTAATTTTGAGAGGAGCATGTGATATGATTGAGCACAACTGGCTGCTCATCTGTAATCAGTAATAATCCAATCAGAGTGATCCAAGCTTACAATAAATGGATAATTTTACCTAGTGCTCTATCTTCGTTTTGGAAAAATCCCCCCTTCCACCCCATCTCCCTTCTTTTTTTTCCGTTTTCTGAGGGGAGCACTCAAGACCTACCTGATCTTGGATCTCCTTATATGCTTATTGACCGGGCGGGAGCCTTGAGCTCAAGTATCTCCGAGCTCAGGTTTCTCTCCTGGGACAGCAAGCCAAACCTGCTATTAACGCTACACATATCTAAGTGGGAACTCTTGTATTGGGCTTTATGACATCAGTTGTTTCTTGTGATATAGTCTCCTGTTTAAATCTTGTCCTGTTTCAGAAAAAAATAAACCCTCTAATCTACCCCTAATCACAGCGTGACTGGCTGGCTAGTGTAAACATTTAGTCCACTAAGGCATTTAGCGTTTGCTTAGTTACTGCACTTTGCTTTTGTAGGGCAGCATACAAGACCAGAATCTACCGATGCTCATCTGAATCAACTATATCACTCAAAGACATGACATTACTTCAGTATTTCTAGCTCCCAGTAAGGAATCTCCATCGCAGAGGACAGCACCACCATGATTAAGTAACCCATGTTATTCTTTGATAGATCCAGCTCTCTCAGGTGTGAGGGGTTTGATCTCAGAGCTGACATCAGAGCTGCACCACCTTCTTCTGTGAAACTACAGTTCACCAATCTGCAAGATTAAAAAAATAAACAAAAATACACACATTAATCACCAGTGCAACAATAAACTGCTAAGATGCGTCTTAATGAGGTTTGCCTTTAATTTGACAGTCTGATTCATAATCTTACTTTAAAGTCTTCAACTCCCAGTAAGGACTCTCCAACACAGAAGAGAGCAGCATTGTATGTAAATAGCTTAGGTTATTTTCAGACAGATCCAGCTCTTTCAGGTGTGAGGGGTTTGATCTCAGGGCTTTATTCAGAACAACGAAACCTTCATCTGTTAAACCACAATTGACCAGCCTGCAGAAAATAAAGAAATCAAAACATGATGCTTCAAGAAAATAATAACCATAAGCCATTAGACTGATATGGATTAGTTAATGGTTAGATATTGTTGTAAGTGTTACGATTAGTTTGTTTGAATTTTGGTCACACATCCTTACATTTTTAGATTAGGAAATCATGAACAGTGCCGGGGTTATGTTTTTTTTCTTTACATTAATATTTACCAAAAAGTTACCATGCAATACAAGATTTGCCAATATTAAGCAATTTATTATTAATTATTTTTTTTTCTCAGAAAACACATTGTTTCTATTTTTAGCTTCTTAAAGACATTTAAAAGTAACCAGCATTTCAAAAGCAGCCCCCCAATTTACAACATACATGTAAATGCTGTAATTATTACGTGTAAAATAATCCACTGTCCAAAAAAAATTGATTTACTGTTTACTTTTAATCAACAATTTCATGATTTATTTAATGAAAGATGCTCAATATTGACATTGCTTGTATCCTTGATTTTCCATTGCATACAGCACTCGTGTTTGATCTTACCTCAGTTTCTCCAGTTTGCAGTAAGAATTTTCCAGTCCAGCAGAGAGCACCAACATTTCTACATCATCTAGGTTATTCTTTGACAGATCCAGCTCTCTCAGGTGTGAGGGGTTTGATGCGAGAGCTGAAGCCAAAGAACCACAACCTTCATATGTGAGACCACAATCATTCATCCTGCAGAAAACAATATTACATTCTTCACTTATTAAAATACTTAAACACAGGGTGCAAATTACAGGGGGGTTTAGGGGGGATTGATAATTAACGATTGATTTCCCTTGAAGGACATCAATAGTAAGACAGAGCTTTCTCTGATATCTGATCTTAAATTTTAATAATAAAAAATGTATAATATGAATATACATTTGATCCCCCTATAACGAATTATAGCATTGTGAATGCATGATCGTGCCAATCAATGCTAAAAAAAATATTATTTAACACTCTGAAACTAGCAGTTCTAGAGCACCGATAGACATCATAAGTATTCACAAAACATGTTTCTTGTAAAATAGGTGTTTATATTTGCATGTAGCATATAAAAATAGACAAATCAGTTGTATAGTCTGACCTACAGTAACCTCTAAAATAGTCACTAAATATCCCTCAAAACACTAAAAACGTATACATTGTACTAATAAATTAGATGTAATTTAAATACATTTATAAAATTGATTCACTGAAGCATGTTTTACCAAACTACTACAGAAAAAATTTGACCTCCCACCATAAGTCAATGTATAATTCGCACACTGCTTAAACCTGACACAACGTATTAGAATTTTCACACCAAAAAAAACATCACACATTAATGCATAACATTTTCTATCATTTAGTTAAGCATTGTTTTAACCATTATGCTGTATATTAGCATTGGCCAGTGAATTATACTTATTAGGCAGTTTTTTTTATCCTCATGTTGTTTCCCAGGTTTTTTTTTTACCGAGATATTTTGGCCCCTAAAATGTTAGCTAATGTTATTGTGTTGTGCTAAAACATACTGACTTGGTTCAAACATAATATAACTATGTTTTTCACCATTTGTGGTCAAAAATGTGCATGCATTATCTTTCAGTTAAAATTGGTGATATCATATATTTACTTACTAAAGAGATAGTTCACCCAAAATAAAAAAGTGATGCTTAACATTTATGAATTTCTTGACATTTATGAATTCACAAAAAATATTCTTGATTGTGAATGTTTAATAAGTAAAACAGCCATTGATAGTAATAACAAAACCACTATGGAATCAATGGCTATTTTTTTCTTGTCATTATTCAGCGTATATTCCTTTGTGTTCAAAAGAAGAATGACACAGGTTTGGAACAAGTGGATGACGAGTAAGTGACAGAATTTTCATTTTTGGGGTGAACTGTCCCTTTAATATTTACATGATAATTATCACTCTGCTTGTAAAATATTGGGCAACCACAATTTATATTCAAATTGACAAGAAAAACAAACACATATTATTCTTGAGAGAGAGCTCATTTTAAGACTTGAAGATTTGAAGCCATTTTGAAGGGATCTTACTTCAATGTTACAAGATTAGAACAACTGTTTTGGAGTGCAGCAGAGAGCACCATCACTCCTGCATCTCCCAATTTATTTCCAGACAGATCCAGTTCTCTCAGGTGTGAGAGTTTTGATGTCAGAGCTGTAGCCAGAGAAAAACAACCCTCATCTGCGATCCCACAAGCATTTAACCTACAGAGAGAGAGAGAGATTATTGAATTTGTCATATAAAAAATTATTGACTGACAGGGTTCTCACTCTTTTATAAACAACAAATCAAGTACCTTTTTAATTCCCTCAGCATATGTAGTGTCATGAAAGTCCTTACTGTACTTTATATTACACTTAATATTTATATTAGAGTAATGATGATGTTTTGAATGTCATTTTTTTCATGTTCAAAAAACTTTAGTAAAATTTGTTAAGATTCTGGTAATACTAAAAGGTGGTTTCTGAAATATTGATAAAATGTGCATTTTTTTTGTCATAGTTTTTGTACAAGATTTAAATGTAAGATTTTTAAAATAAGAATTTATCCTTTTTAGTTCTGTTTTTGGCAGTAGCACAGTAGCCTACAATTTCTGAAAAAACGCCATAAATTTCATTTCAAATTTAATTCAAGCATAACAAAGACCTGTTTGTTTTTAAGCACTTTCCAGGCATTGAATCCATACTGTTTGTCTAAAATGCAAGTACTTTCAAGATGTGTGGCAACCCTGGACTGATTAAAGACAATAAAGTGCGGGAAGAAGGTGATTTATAATCTGATTTACCTCAACGTTTCCAGTTTACAACTCGCCATTTCAGCAGAGAGCAGATGAATCCTTTAAAACCCGTAAGATCAGTTTCTCTCAGATTTCAATATGTATGAGTGTCGAACGAAGCAACAAAAATATAACTGCAAACTGTGGGGGGAAATGATAAACAGGTCAGTTTCAGAGTTTCGATTCCCAGAACTGCTCCAGGTTTCGTTTTCGATTAATGTTGTTACTCCAATAGGATAACAACCGTTTTACCTTACCCACATACCTCTGTTTGACCTGAATAAAGATGAGTGGTGTGCAGAAACCGATAAATTTGCAGAGAACATCGGCTAACCTCAGTTACTGGGTTATATGGTAAACAATACTACGAAACGAATTAATTAATCCCATATGGCACGTGCAGGTCTACGTTTATACTGAAGGTGGCAGTGTTTCCTTCTGAACTACAGGATGAGAAAAGCATTTCCAAAATACACTTTACCTACCAGCCTACTATTTGGCTTAGCTACATAACAGGTCACAGCATTTAGCCAAATTAAAATAAATAAAGATTACTACTCGTATAACCACAATTTCTACTATGGTTTAACTACAATAACCATGCTTTTTCTGTGATAAAAAAGAATTAGTAGGTTATTTTTAAGGTTTAGGGTCATTTCAGCTTATCCTACTATCATTTTTAATAAAACAAATAATAATATATGTTATGTATATACTGGTATTCAATATTTAAACCTTGCTGGTTAGATTTGCATTTTTGTTTTTACTATTTGTCTGCATTTTTCACAAAAAGTAAGTAGTAGAGTGCTGGGTTTTTGTTCTTCAAATCAGTTAATATAATTATTATTATTTTTCTAAATGAAGTTTTTCTCAACTACAAATAAATGAGATAAATGAAACCATTATTGCATGCAATAGTTATGTAGACATTTCAGCAAAGTGAAATAACAGGTAACCTAGTAAATATATAAAAACATGTTTATTTGAAAAACACATTGAAATCAACAATCGTCATATCTTTATTTAAAGTATATATTGTTATTAAATAACTCGTAACAGAGGAAAGAGCATGCACAATCCATAGTTTAATGTATCCCAGTACAAAGACAGCTGCATTGATTTTTAAGAACATTGTTAGAACAATACCAGAGTGAAATTCAACCGCATGAGAAAGTCATACATTAAAACAGAAACTGAATACAGTGACAAACACCAAATATATATATACATTTTTTCCCAATAGGCATAACCTCAGAAATCACTACAGTTAAGCATTTGATGTACCCTAATGAAATACTTATTAACATAACTTAATAAATCATACAATCAAAGACTACATAGTATCCATGTGAAAAAAAAATACTACATTGATTTACAGTAAGTGTTTTGGAACCATACTGCAGTAAAGTGCATTTAACTGTTCAGTATCTATTATTATAGCATTTATTTACTTTGTTAATGAATGCTACAGCATACCATATTAACTATAGTGAACTAAGGTAAGCTAAAATAACTACTGTAGTATACTGTATATTACAGCTTATCATTTCACTACAGTTAATACTAGTAAATATATAGTTTTTACTACAGTAAATTGTATTATATAGATGTTAAAAACCTTGAGTAATTTGTTTATATTAATATAGTTTTTCTATTACCACAGCAACTATAAAATAATCATAACAGATTAATTCATGTACTTTACTATAGAATGGTTTAAAAATACTACTCAACACGTTTGAGTAAAGAATTGTTTGTTGCTGCCATCTGCTGGGGTTTTGTGTACATGTCAAGGAATTAATTAAAAACAAAATACATTCCTAAACATTTCTAGATGCAGATTTCAGAACAGAAGTGTATTTATTGTGCATATTTTCAAAATATAAAAGTGCAATGAAGAGACGTACAATTTCTCTATCAGATATGCATCTCTGTGGTAGCAACATCTTCCCTTCCACTTGTGTTACATATCACTGTAATAAAAGCAAATGATGAGTAATGGGTTAGTCAGTGAAACTGCAAAACAAACACATCACCTCACATCACTTCTTTAACATGTAAGGCCAATATAAAGGAAGCGCAAATGCCCTGTATAATGGTTCACCCAAAAATGAAAGTCTGCAGTTAATTTATTCACCCTCAGACCACCTGAGATGTCGATTACTTATTTTCATTAGCAGAAATTATTAAATGATTTTCAAGAGTTCACCCTCAGCTGACGATTGATAATAAAACATATTTGGCATGCTGTCCCAGGAGAGAGCCCTGAGCTCAAAAGAAACCCAGGGCTTCCACCCTTTTGAAAGTTAAGAGGGGAGTTTAAGCTCGGGTGGATCTCAAGAACTCCATTGCTATAGGTGACAAATTATGGATTACTGTGGAAATATACTGCTGGCTAGAGCTTGTTTATAGTGCCAATTTGCTTTGTTCAATTCACCTTTGTCGCATGTCTTTGGGGGGAAACTGGTGAACCTGGGGGAAACCCATGCGAGCACATGGGAGAACATGTAAACTCTGCACAGAAATGTTGACTGGCCTGAAAAGGACTTGAACCAGTGACGTTCTTGCTGTGAGGCAACAGTGCTAACCACTGGGCCACCATGTCTAGAAAGGAAGGAAGGAGAAGTAGGGGTGGATGGGGGGATTCTTCAAAATAAAGATACTGAGGTAAGAAATGCTGGTTATTTATGGAGAGTTAGGAATTGACTGATTGGTAGATCGTCTATTAGCTAATGCTGGACCAGCTGTGGTCAATCATAAGCACATGCTCCTCTCGAAATCAGTTTATAAATAAACCTGAGAACCTAAATAAACCTAAATCTGAAATCCAAGATGGCGCCGAGCATGGCCGCCGTGTTGCGAGCTCCCAGCGAACTTCGTTGTGTTTTGTATGTTTTACTTGTATTTTTGTTGTTTTTCGTGCTGGATGTACACACTCTTATTGCCTACGACAGACACACACTTCGAGAAATTGGCTCCCTCGTCGCACACCGAAAACCGGACTTTGAGTTCTTCAACGACGCTCCTTTTACAAACACAACAACAGAGCCCTTTGTCTGGGCCACACAACCGAGGCGACGACGCAAACGCAGCCGGAAAAGAGGAAAAAGAGCCGGCGTCCTGGTGAGACTAAGACGCCGTGGATTTCGACCTCCGCTCCCCACCATTCTGCTGGCTAACGTTCAGTCACTGGACAACAAACTTTGCGAGCTACGGGCGCGCATTTCCTTCCAACGGGAAACAAGAAACTGCTGCATTATCTGTCTTACAGAAACCTGGCTATCTGCGGAGCTACCAGACACAGCTGCTGAACTTTCGGGCTTCTCCTTGCACCGCGCGGATAGAACGAAAGAACTCACAGGGAAAAGCAAAGGAGGAGGTGTTTGTTTCTTTATTAACAACTTATGGTGTGATGAGAGAAACATACACCCAGTTAGATCATTTTGTTCTCCTGATCTGGAATACCTTATGCTTCGGTGTCGACCATACTGGCTACCAAGGGAATTTACATCGGTCATTATTACGGCTGTTTACATCCACCCTCAAGCCAACACAGAGCAGGCGCTCAGAGAACTGTATGGGAGCATAAACGAGCAGGAAACCGCACACCCGGAGGCAGCGTTTATTGTTACAGGGGACTTTAACAACGCCAATCTCAGGAAAATCGCTCCAAAATACTTTCAACATATCACCACAAACACGCGTGGCGATCGTATTTTGGACCATTGCTACTCTCCGTTCCGGGATGCTTACAAATCCCTCCCCCGCCCACCATTTGGCAAATCAGATCACTCTTCTGTTCTGCTCTTGCCTGCTTACAGGCAGAAACTGAAACGGGAACCACCCACCCTCAGGACATTTCAGAGCTGGTCAGACCAATCGGATTCTATACTTCAAGACTGTTTTGATGATGTTGACTGGGAGATGTTCCGGGCAGCTTCTGATGACGACATCGAAGTGTACTCAGACACAGTTACGAGCTTCATCAGAAAGTGCATAGAAGACGTGGTCCCAACAAAAACTGTCCGTATCTACCCCAACCAAAAACCATGGATCAACGGCGAAGTTCGAACAGCCCTATCAGTGCGAACTTCCGCCTATAAATCCAGAAATGCTGAGGAACAAAAACAAGCAAACTACAACCTCAGAAAAACGATCAAAGCAGCAAAACATCAATACAAAGACAAGATAGAGGGTCAATTTAACACCAATAACGCAAGGAGCATGTGGCAGGGACTTAATTACATCACGGACTTTAAAAGTAATAAATCCACCACTGTGAACATTGCTGCGTCTCTCCCGGACGAGCTCAACTCATTCTACGCCCGCTTTGAAACCCAGGACAGCGCGCACACACAGCGCGCTCCCGCGGCCGATACAGAAACCGCCAGCACACTCACTGTTTCTGTAGCGGATGTAACGAGATCTTTCCGCCGCGTGAACATCCGAAAAGCTACGGGCCCAGATGGCATCCCTGGACGTGTACTTAAAGCATGCGCACACCAGCTAGCGGGGGTTTTCACGGACATCTTTAACCTCTCGCTCTCTCGGTCTGTGGTTCCCACATGCTTTAAGACAGCTACTATTGTGCCAATACCGAAATCAGCTAAAACCACATGCTTGAATGACTGGCGTCCGGTTGCACTGACACCCATCTTCAGCAAGTGCTTTGAGAAGCTGATTAAAAATCACATCTGCTCTGTACTGCCCGCTAACACTGACCCTCTGCAATTTGCATACAGAAACAACCGCTCCACTGATGATGCAATTGCTTTCACCTTGCACACTGCTCTGTCTCACCTGGAAAACAAAAACACATATGTGAGAATGCTGTTTGTGGACTACAGCTCAGCATTCAACACCATAGTGCCTGCCAAGCTGGTGATAAAGCTCCAGGCTCTGGGCCTACACAGCTCTCTGTGCAACTGGATCCTGGACTTCCTGTCAAGCAGACGCCAGGTGGTCAGAATGAACAACATCACCTCATCCACACTGATCCTCAACACTGGTGCTCCACAGGGCTGTGTTCTCAGCCCACTCCTGTACTCCCTGTACACACATGACTGTACATCCAAACACAGCTCCAACGTCATCGTTAAATTTGCTGATGACACAACGGTGGTGGGCCTAATCACAGATAATGATGAGACGGCCTACAGAGAGGAGGTGCACACTCTGACGCAGTGGTGTCAGGAAAACCACCTCTCACTCAACATCAGCAAAACCAAGGAGCTGGTGGTGGATTTCAGGAGAGAGAAGAATGAACACACTCCCATAACCATCAACGGGACACCAGTGGAGAGAGTCAGCACTTTCAAGTTTCTTGGAGTACACATCGCTGAGGATCTGACATGGACTGCTCACACAGACGCAGTGTTAAGGAAGGCACAACAACGCCTCTTCTTCCTCAGGCGCCTCAGGAGGTTTGGAATGAGCCCCCACATCCTCCGCTCGTTCTACACCTGCACTGTGGAGAGCATCCTCACTGGCTGCATCACCACCTGGTACGGGAACAGCACCAGCAGCAATCGCAAAGGTCTACATAGGATTGTGCGAACTGCTGGACGTGTAGTAGGAGGTGAGCTTCCCTCCCTCCAGGACATCTACACCAGGAGGTGCATGAGAAAAGCCAAGAGAATCATCAGCGACTCCAGCCACCCAAGCCATAGACTTTTCTCTCTGCTACCCTCAGGCAGACGGTTCCGCAGCATTCGGTCACGCACCAGTCGACTGAAGGAAAGTTTCTTCCCTCAGACTATCAGGCTGATGAACACTTAACACACCCCACACAAACTCTCCCATACCCCACACCATAAAGATGTAGCATGCACTGCACTTTAACCAATCCATACTTAAACAATACTGCCTACAACTATGTGTACACCTATCCATCGTACGCATCACTGTCACATTGCCAAATTTACACTGTTTTGTTTCTTTTTTGTGAGTATGTTGTTGTATTTTGCACTATCTGTATTTGCACTGTCTGTATTTTACACTGTCGCTGTATTTGCACTGTCTGTATTTTGCACTGTCTGTATTTTGCACTGTTGTTGTATTTGCACTGTCTGTTTTTTTTGCACTGTTGTTGTATTTGCACTATCTGTATTTTTCACTGTCTGGAGCCAGCACCTAAGCTTTTCACTTATCATAGCACACGTGCTGCTGATGATGTGACAATAAAAGTGATTTGACTTGATTTAAACCACACTTAGCTCTGTGATTCAATAAATACTGTAAAATTCAAAACTTCCAATACTTTGAGTCAAAACAATCAAACTAACAAACCAAAATTAAAACCAGTGACTTTTGACAATGCATTGTGGTCTTGAGGTTACGTATTCCCAGTGTTTGATAAAAGTCATTAAGTAACAAAATGTACATTTTAAAGGCATTAATATTGTAAATAACATTCAGTTTCTTGCATAGATGACTGTTTTGCAATGCAAGGCATCAATGTATCTTCAGGAGACATGGGTATTCATTTTGTTTTGTCTATAAAGTTGAGAATTTTTCACAGTATTTCCTATAATATTTTTTTTTCTTCTGGAGAAAGTCTTATTTGTTTTATTTTGGCTAAAGTAAAAAAAGTTTTTATTTTTACAACCATTTTAAGGTTAATATTTTTAGCCCCCTAAGCAATATTTTTGACTGTCTACAGAACAAGTCATTATTATACAATGACTTGTCTAATTAACCTAACTTGCCTAATTTACCTTAAGCCTTTAAATGTCACTTTAAGCTGAATACTAGTATCTTGAAAAATATCCAGTAAAATATTATGTATTGTCATCATGGCAAAGACAAAAGAACCAGTTGTCAGAAATTAGTTATTGAAACTATCATGTTTAGAAATGTGTTAAAAATCTTAAAAAACTATGTGTTAAAAATCTCTCTGTTAAACAGAAATTGGGGATAAAACTGTACAGGGAGCTAATAATACTGAATTCAACTGTAAATGTCTCTAAAAGTGTGAGTAGCTGTTCGGGTTGCCTTTTGTGAATCACCAAGGAACACAAATTCAGCTGAAACATTTCTTTAATGTTCTACTAAAGCAAACCCATTAACAGCAATTTACATTTTTGAGTGAACTTTTCTATCAGGTGACTAAACTTGCAGAACTAAACTTGCTCTGTTTTCTGTAATAGCAAGTGCTCACCATGTAAAGAAGTCTTCAGCCTTCCAGGATGATACATCCAGAGATATTACAGTGGAGTTCCTCCCAGCAGAAGTTGTCATATCATCTGCAGTGTCTCCATTAAAGTTGCCACAAGCACCACAAACGTTGCCCATCAGGTCTCTGCTTACGGTTAACATCACCCCTTCAGCGACAGAGTAAGTCAGTCTCATAGCAGACATCTTCTCAATGACGACTGCTTCATTTCTCAATGACACTGACAGCTCTTCTTTAGCCATAAAGGGATAGGAGAGGTTTCTTCCATTCACCTGTTTTAATCAGAGAAAAACAGTATTTACTTAATAGTTTTTAAACTAACGGTACTTAAATAACTACATTTTTAATATGGAAAGTCGATTTCCACCTTGTAGTGTTTCATTTCTTGTAGCGAAAATTCATAATTACAAGTTAAAAAGTCTAAATAATGCATGATTTTTTTTCATACATGGTAGAAATAATGACATCAATAACAACATCAAATTGACATGAAGTATGATGCCAAAAAACATGATGTCAAGCAACATGTCAAAACCTTAAGATCCATTTGACATCCACAGAACATCCATTTGACATCCACACAACATCCATTTGACATTCACACAACAAATTGACGTCTAACATTGGCATAAAAAGAACACATCAGTCAGACGGCGCAATAGCCCAGTAGTAAGCGCACTGACATATAGTGCAGAAGTGCTCTGAGTTTAAATCCCGGCTCGTGGACCTTTCCTGATCCTACCTCTTACTCTGTCCTACTTCACTTCCTGTCAAACTACTGTCCTGTCAAATAAAGGCACAAATGCCAAAAATAAATTTTTAATAAAAACAAAAAGAACACATCAAAAAACGATTACAGGACAGTCCAGTAATTGTTTTTAAAGTGTTTTTGACACCAATGTTAGACGCCAATATACATAAAAATATTAATAATAATAAAACATTAATTAATTAATAAAAATGATAAAAAATTAATAATAAAATTATAGTGAAAAAAAATAAATGTGATGTCGTTTTGACAGCTCTGTCATTTAATAATAAATAAAATAAAATAATATTACAAAAATGAAATGTGATGTCGTTTTGACATCTCTTCTGTTTAATAATAAATAAAATAAAATAATAATAAAAAATAAATGTGATGTCGTTTTGACAGCTCTGTCGTTTAATAATAAATAAAACAAAATAATAAAATAAATAATAAAAAATTAAATGTGATGTCGTTTTGACAGCTCTGTTGTTTAATAAAAAATAAAATAAAATAATAATAAAAAATTAAATGTGATGTTGTTTTGACAGCTCTGTCGTTTAATAAAAAATAAAACAAAATAATAAAATTAAATAATAATGAAAAAAATAAATGTGACATCATTTTGACAGCTCTGTCGTTTAATAATAAATAAAATAAAATAATAAAATAAAATAATAATGAAAAAAGTTAAATGTGATGTCGTTTTGACAGCTCTGTCGTTGAATAATAAATAAAATAAAATAATTAAAATAAAATAATAACGAAAAAAGTTAAATGTGATGTTGTTTTGACAGCTCTGTCGTTTAATAATGAATAAAATAAAATAATTAAATAAAATAATAATGAAAAAAATTAAATGTGATGTAGTTTTGACAGCTCTGACTTTTAATAATAAATTAAATCAAATAATAAAATAAAATTAAATTAAATGTGATGTCAATTTGAAAGCCCCGTCATTTAATAATAAATAAAATTAAATAAAATAACAAAAAATTAAATGTGATGTCGTTTTGACAGTTCTGTCACTTAATAATAATAAAACTAAATAATAAAATAAAATAATAATGAAAAAAAAATTAAATGTGATGTCGTTTTGACAGCTCTGTCATTTAATAATAAATAAAATAGTAAAAAAATTAAATGTGATGTCGTTTTAACAGCTCTGTTGTTTAATAATAAATAAAATAAAATAATAAAATTAAATCTTAGCTCTTTTGACAATAGAAGCTCTGTCAAGAAAAAAATTCCTCATGTGTGAACATACCTGGCAATAAAGCTCTTTCTGATTCTGATCAAGTTAGTCAATTGACATCAAATCAAATTTTACTTTTGACATGTCTTTTGATATGGTTTTGACATCAAGTTGCCCACTGAGGTGGTCAAAATATGGAAAAAATATTGCTATATACTGTAAACACTCATTTCACTGACCCAACTGTGCAGCTGATTGTTGACAGTGATGATCATGTCCTGGAAGAAAACGTGGATGATTTTCATGTTACCAGATTGATTCCTGGCACATGCATGTACATCTAACACGACACGGAACCAATCAGGAGACTTTTCATCACATAAGAATGCCATCTGAAAGGCTCCTAGTTGTCCTAAAGTGCCTTTAACACCATCAAAGGACAGCAACTGGTCATTGGCATCAAATGCACAGTGACCTTGTAGAGGGTAACAATCACGTTTGCCATTCTGAACATCACAGGTATCTCCACTGGCACAGGCTTGTTTTACACACTCCAGCACTCCAGCGGCACGACAGAAACACTTCATATCGCAGGTATCTGTTACGGAGACTTCACCGACCTAAGGAGAAAAAGAAGAGGAAAGTTTTTACCAACAGATAAAGTAGTATTTTTTTTTCCAAGCATCAATTTAAGTTAGAATCCATCTTGTTTAAATTGTCCACACAATATTCTACAAAACTTTTTTTTATTCTTGTCACCATCCTTTACACCACTAGAATTTACCCAATTGTAAATTCTAATAACTAATAAATAACAAATTTCAATAGTTCACACTTAGCTGATGATGGATAAGTAAGAGTGAGTTTAGCATGCTTTCCTGGGAGAGAGCCCTGAGCTCAGAAGGTCTTTGAGCCTGGGGCTTCCTCCTGCTTCATAGGGAAAAAGGGGAGTCTGAGCTCAGGTAGGTCAATGATAAGCACGTGATTGTCTCTAAATTAGTTTATATATAAACTTAACTTTATAAGGCTACGGTGGCTCAGTGGTTAGCACTGTCACCTCACAGCAAGAAGGTCGCTAGTTCGATTCCCGGCTGGGCCACTTGGCAGTTCTGTGTGGAGTCTGCATGTTCTCCCTGTGTTCGCGTGAGTTTCCTCCGGGAGCTCTGGTTTCCCCACAGTCAAAAGACGTGTGCTATTAGTGAATTGGATTAACTAAATTGGCCGTAGTGTATGTGTACATGTGTTAGGGTTGGATGTTTCCCAGTACTGGGTTGCAGCTGAAAGGGCATCCGCTGCTTAAAACTTATGCTGAAATAGTTGGCGGTTCATTCCGCTGTGGCAATCCCTGATAAATAAGGGACTAAGCCGAAGGAAAATGAATAAATGAATAATTTAATAACTAGTCAAATTTTGAATGATCACTTATACATTTATGCTTATTCATATTTCACTTATTTTTTTATATTTAATATTCTTGTTTTAATACTTAAATAATTTACTTAAATAGTTTTAATAATTAAGTTTTCATACTAATTTTTGCATCAATATATCTCTAAACGATGACGGAACTGTATCTACCCCGTATTTGGAGATTTTTAATCTCACAAAGGTCATTTGAAACACAATAGCAGACGTTGCATTTAATATGCTTTCTATCTATACAAAACAACTTTTGTATATTTAATTAGTAGCAGATGCTAAAATATATACTGTATCTAAAATATCATGATATGCAGTATATACAACATACAATGTTAAAAGGCCTTTTTCTTATCAAACTATAGGATGATATTATTACCATCATTAACATTTTCATCATTACAGTATTTGGCCAAAACTGCACACTTCAGTTAAAAGTGAAAGTAAAAAATATCAGTAAATTAGCAGTTTTCATTCATTCATTTTCTTTTTGGCTTAGTCCCTTTATTAATCCGGGGTCGCCACAGCGGAATGAACCGCCAACTTATCCAGCACATGTTTTATGCAGTGGATGCCCTTCCAGCCGCAACCTATCTCTGGGAAACATCTATACACACTCATTCACTACAGACAATTTTGGCCCAATTCACCTGTACTGCATGTCTTTAGACTGTGGGGAAAACCGGAGCACCCGGAAGAAACCCATGCGAACGCAGGGAGAACATTCAAAATCCACACAGAAACGCCAACTGACCCAGCCGAGGCTCGAACCAGCGACCTTCTTGCTGTGAGGCAACAGGACTACCTACTGCGCCACTGCGTCGCCTAGTAAATTTGCAGTTTTCAATATTTTGTAATTCATGTTTTTATTTATTTTTTTCTCTTTTATTCATGCTTTTGAATTGCATTATGGGATCTTGATTTTTCTTCCAACAACTTTTAACTTTGAAAAGTTTGAAAAAGTGACTTTTATGAACACTTTTAATAGTTTAAAGTGATATATTGTCTGGGTTGTTGTTGTATATTACAGTACAAAAACCTTGTAATAAACTAAAAAAGGGCATTTTCTGTTATTTTACAAACTTACTTCTCTATCAATTATTTATTGTACATTATATTATTTTAAATTACTAAAATGTCAATAAAAGTCACTTGAATTTTTTGCATCACAACTCGACAGAGCAGAGATCAAGGTCCCATAATGCAATTCACAACCGTAAACAAACAGAAAACACTTTTGAGTCACAACAAACAGAAACAGTTAATTAACAGATTTTTTTTACAGTGTATGTTAGGTAAAAAAAATCTTAATGTGAGCAAAATAATTCTAAAAAGGTATTTAGAATCACTCTCATTTTCAAAATTTGTGATGGTCAGGGGACGAACTAAGCAATTACAGGTATGGGGCTCTAGCATTGAAACTCAAAACATTCTCCTCCTCTATAGATATTTTTTTCTCTGTATATTTGTTTTTGTTTTGTTTGTTTTGTAAATAAACTGCATGTTAAAAGTTTATTTCAAATGGAACCTCTATCTTCTTAAAGTAAAATGAAATACAATAAATTCACAAATAAAAAGCAAGCTCACAAACTATGTACAGGTAATTAGCCATATTTGTGATTAGATTTTAATATTTACGTGTGCAGTACAAAGGGAACATTCCACTATTCCCGGATTGGAAGGGAAGTAGTAACAATAAAATCTTTACAGTTATAGACAGATTTTATAACATATGATAGAAAATTTACAAAAGAGCTATATGATTAATTTAGGCTTCTTGGCATTGGTCGGGGCCCTTTAATTCCCCCGGGGCCCTAATCAGCTACTTACCTTGTTTATTGGTTAAGTCCGCCCCTGGTGATGGCAGCGGTTTGTGGAAAAGTTTATATGCAGTAACACAGTAATGATCATTTATGAATTTAAGAAAAAGCAATAAATCTCACCTTGAGGTATTTGCCATTATGCACACACCCGCAGTCTCCAACAGACACACACTGATCTCCATCTGAGAGGAAACCTTCATCACATTGACAGCCTTCCATGCAAATATTTGGGCAGCTGTTAATGGACCCAGTAAGACTGGCGCAGGTGTTGGCACAGTTATTAGAGCACAGCACATAGTGACTATTTGCTGGACAGTCGGCAGCTAAAAAAAAAACACAAAGAATTTACTAAAATTAGTCCATGCCATTTTTATAATTAAAATGTAATATAGCTATTTTTACTTGACCATTCAAAAGGTTTGCAGTCTGTTTTTTAAATGTTCTGAAATAAAGTGTTTTATACTTACTAAGGCTGCATTCTTTTTTAAATATGGTAAAACCAGTAATATTGTAAAAAAAAGGGGTTTATGCACACAGACTTTTAATCTTCAACCAGCCAGCCCAAGTTCTTCAGGTGAACTGTCAAGCCATACCAAAATCACCACATTTAATTATTTGATTTCTTAAAAATTCAGTGATCTTTACTGCCTGACTGATATATGACAAAGTAGGTATCAGACCCGACAAGAAGAACTTTGTTAAATTCAATGTTCCGTACCATGTCTTTAAACTGGTAGCATTCTGCTACTTCTGTTTACACGGTCTTTCATCTCGTTTAACGCTTGAACAACTAAATGAATGCTTTAGTCTATTTAACAGATTGTATTTTAATTACATTACAATATCAATGCGCTATAAAGAAACCTGAAAATTAATTTTCATTAAAAATAGTCACATAAACCTTTCAATGGAAGATTATGGTTGGCTGAAAAACACTAACTGTGCATATACCCCTTTCACTATAATGTAATGTTTGGAGGTACTGTATCATATGACAGCAAAGCAGAATTTTCACCTTTATAACCTCAGTGTCACATGATTCTTAATAGGTTACATTTATTGTAAAACACATTCCCAACATGTGCAGCAATTTTAGAAAAGCTGAAACTTTTTAAAGGGTCTTATGATTTTTTTGGCTGAATTATATATACTGTTATATTAATTAATTAATTAATTCATTCATTCATTTTCTTTTCGCATTAGTCTCTTTATTATTCTGGGGTCGCCACAGCGAAATGAACCGCCAACTTATCCAGCATATGTTTTATGCAGTGGATGCCCTTCCAGCTGCAACCCATCACTGGAAAACATCACACTCATCACTCATCCATACACACTTATTCACACACATACACTACAAACAATTTAGCTTACCCAATTCACCTAGTATGTCTTTGGACTTGTGGGGGAAACCCACGCGAACACGGGGAGAACATGCAAACTCCACACAGAAACGCCAGCTGACCCAGCCGAGGCTGGAACCAGCGACCTTCTTGCTGTGAGGCAATCTTGCTACTCACTGCACCACCGTGATGCCTATACTGTTATATATGCAGTGGTGGAAAGAGTACTGAAAAATCATACTTAAGTAAAAGTACCATTACTTGCCTAGAAATGTAGTGTGAGTAAAGTAAAAGTACCTATTGTAATTTTTACTCAAAGTATGAGTAAAAAGTAACCCTTTCAAAAGTACTCATGAGTAGTGAGTTTTATGCTGTCAAAAGCTGATGCGTTTACATGTAATTTGTTAATGTGTGTGTGTAAACGTAACATTTTGTAGTGCATTTAGTTATTCCCCAGCAGGCACATGTCATAAGATGTTAATATTAGGTTAGATTTAGGTTGTGATGTCAGGTGACCAAAATTTAATGTCTAGCCAGCATCTAAGGACAAAGTTATTTTGATGTCCAATAATGACGTCAAATGACGTTAATATTTGGTCGATTTTAGGTTGTTAGAAAGTGACCAAAATCCAATGTCGAGCCAACATCTTAAACAAATACTGACATTTATTCATCAGGTTAGAAACCAAAATCCAACGTCTGATACGCGTCATAGTGGTAACATTGACACAACGTCAAGCTGTAACATCATTAGACAGTGATATTTGGTTTGTTTTAGGTTGGACGTTGGACATTGACGTCGGCCTAACGTTGAGCTCTGATGTCAACACGATTTTCATTTCCAAACAAAATGCAACATGCCCATGACGTTAGGGTGCAATGTCAATCAGATGGCACATTTACGTCTTGTGCCTGCTGGGTGTTTAAGGCCATTTCAGTCATCATACAGTAAATTTCCGTCATCTTCTCATTAGTGACATGCATCTAAACAGTCTCAGAGTCAATACATGTAAAGATTTTGACCATCTTCTTGGACACTTTTAATGCTGCCAGTTTACTGCAATGTAAAGCACACATGTCTTGAGGTAGTTCATTATGATGCAATGTACCTTCAATGTACGATTTGATTGGACAGGAATCACAGGACTGATTTTTCTATTTCCCATAGACAAGAAAAAATAAAGTAGTGATTGCAGGTTGAAAGAAAGTAGTGGAGTAAAAGTACCAATACTGCACTAAAAATGTACTCAAGGGAAAGTAAAAGTACAAACTTATAAAACTAATTTCTGAGAAAAACTACTCAATTACAGTAATTTGAGTATTTGTAATTAGTTACTTTACATCACTGTATATATGCACATAAATTGATTATGTTGCACAAGGATAGTTCACCCCAAAACAAAAATTCTCTCATCCTTCACTCACTCTTCACTTGTCACTGACTTTTGAGTTGACTAAAAGAAGATAGTTAGAGAAATGTTGGAAACCCGTAACCATTGACCTGCATAGTTTTTGTTTTTCCTATTATGGAGGTCAATGGTTACAATTTCCAGCATTCTTCGACATACAGTATTTTTTTGTATGTTCAACATCAACATAAGAACTTCAGGGTCAGTAAATGTTGAGTAAATTCATATTTTTGTCTCTTCTTAGTTCTACAATAGGTTTTGTGCTTATCTCAAACTTACGGCAGAATGAATTATTTCTCCATGGCATGATTTGAATCCCAGCTTGTTGGCAGATGATGGCATAACCCTGAAGATTTTGACACAGTGTTGCTCTGTCTCCATCCATAACGCACATGTCAAACACACAGTTAATCACATGGGGCTCAGGATTCACCAAGTCATGACAGGCACTGAAGGAACCGGCG
>CAIGQZ010000379.1:20443009-20467361 GCA_903798205.1 Danio tinwini
ATATATATATATATTGTTCATTGTTAGTTCAAAAAAATATATACTGCACAGTGTTAATTCAACTATGGCACAGTAGATGTGACTAAAACTAATAAAATATCTGAAGAAGTTCCTTACCATGATTTGTGCCATCTGGTTGTTCACCAAAGTAAGTGTGTTGCCATATACAACGACTTCCACCTCCCGCACAAAAGACACCGCAGGGCTGCCACGGTTTTCATTGCTCTGGGTCACAGAGAAAGGCTCTAGTCCACTCAGAAACCCACAGGTCTTAGATAAGATGTATCTGCAGGTGCCCTGGAAGTCATAGTCATAGCCGTCAAAGGTGTGGTAGTGTGGGTCACCCCATGCCCAGCAGCTGCTGTGGTACAAGGGCACGCAAACAGCCCTGCCAGATTCAACGGTGCACGTCTCTTTCTCTCGACAGCGGATGTTTTTACATGGATCTGCAGAAAAAAAAAACACAAGGCAAAATCTCCTGTTTGATTGCATATTATTTAACATGACCAGGAGTTTATGTTTATTTTTTACTTGTAAATAGTCATGAAGTACTTAAGCAAATGACCCTTGATGAGCAATCATAATGCTGACATTACTTGCTCCCTGTTGATATCCACCAATGTGTCCAAAAGGCAAACCATACAGTGGAGTTGGAGGATTATATTAAAATATATAGAATAATTGAAAACAAACAGATCATTTTAAAATGAAGCTAATTATTTTGAACAATTTTTACTGCCAAATAAATCCCATCATGCAAAATTGTGTATAAAATGTAGCTTACTCAATATTAATTTCTTGTTTGCTGAACTATTTTTACAAAATCTGTATCAAGCACAGATGCTTTTTGTAGTTTTTGGTAAACCAATTGATATATTCAACATAATTAAAACAACAATATTATCAATATAAGGATTAGATTGTCAATTAGTTTTGCTCTTCAGAATTTCTTTGGCTTATAATCATAGGAGAACCAACCGAAGAGCTATATAACTTAAAGAACCTGGAGTTGTTCTCCAGTTGGTTGTTTGGGGTGGTTAAATTGCTACTGTATATAGCCCTATATACTGTACCCTCTATACAAAAAACAAAAAGGTGCTAAATACCACTTAAAATGGTTTCCCTATGATCAGAAGAAAAAGAACCACTTTTAGTGATGCATAGCACCTATGTATACAGTGCTATGGCACCATTAAAAGTTCTTCATAGGTTCTGCGTAGCACTTAATGTGGTTCTATTTAGCACCATTTTTTTAAAGCTACAAGCCCATTGAAACCATCAATAAAAAAAACTATAGTATTTTACTATAGTATGCTTAATATTAATGGGAATAAACACAATTCACTCAAGACATTGCATAGACAGAGACAACAGACAAAAAATAGCCTTTTGGCCAATTCGGGTGCATTTGCAGCAATGCTAATTAATGTGCATTGTCTCTGCTGAATAAACAAATAAATATATTGCAAATAAAAGCAAATAAAATACTTTAAATTTGTACATAAAAGTCTTAATCAGTATTTATTTATTTTTTTAAAGTGTCCCAATAAGGTGGCATTCATTCGATAAAAGTATAAATTTGCTAAAATCACTTACATTTACTTACTTTGTATGGTTTTATTGTTTCAAAATGTAGCCTTTAAGGGTCTACTACAAAAGAAAAAGTGGGTCCCAATTTGTTCATTTCTATTACCACAATTCATAAATACTGCAACTTGTGAGTTCACACAAAAATTTTATTTAATAATTTTTTTTAACTGTGGAATGTTTAAGTGTAGAATGTTGGACACTTCATGCACACAACTGTTATGTAGTAGCTATATAGTAGAGGAACAGCACATTCAGACTCTGATACTGAATTACAAAATAACCGTATAACTAGTGTTATAATGTAAGAAGTGTTATCTTGACCTTGATAAGAGCAGTTCCACACTCCCTCTCTGAGTAAACACTCGGTTCCATTGGAACAGTTGGTTTTCTCACAGGTCAGTCCTGTCCCTGCATCACATTGACACTTCTGCCCACAGTGGTTCAGGTACGCAACCTCACCAGCCTGAAAACACAAACAAAGTCACATGCAGGACAGGATTTAGAGGGAAATCCATAAACTTACTAATATTGACTCATTCATAAACTCTATATGAATCAATACTGTAGCTCTACCTTGAATGTACGTCCCTGCTCATAGCAGCCGCATTGCTGGTGTTCAACACAGAGCTGGCCATTGAAGAGGAAACCTTTGTCACAAGCACAGCCCTCTGTGCAGGTCTTAGGACACTGGATTATTGAGGTGAGACCGGGACAGGCAGCAGAGCAGATGTCTGAACACAGCTCATAATGACTGTGAGCTGGACACAACATTGCTGGAAGACAATAACAAAATGACTGTAAATCTGTACTGAATAAAGAGAAAAAATATGCGATAAAAAAGCAATTTTTTTCTGATTAAAAGAGGATCCAAAGGAGACAACACTATAATAATATTAAAAATAAAACATTACATAAAGTAACCTTTTGAAATGATAGTTCTTATAGTGCTTATTTTAGGATCTGATTAAAAATCATATTAATAACAATTATGAGGGCAGTTAGATGTGTTTCACTATTTTTTTTCTGCCTGTTTTATAAATAATACAGTTGCACAGACAGTTTAATGACTGGTACGTTTCCAAAAATTGGCCTGCAAAAAATAAAGAAATCAATTTTCATAAATATCAAATTCAGAATAAATACTATTTAGTAATTCATCTAATTAATAATATAAATAAATATTAATGTACTTGTACAGGAATATTTTTGTTATTTTTATACATTTTAAAAGTAAAAATATAAAGCATTATCAAATGCATTTTTTTTTACAAAAATTAAAAAAATTGTTTTGCACCAGATATTTTTTTTATTTTACTTTGCCAAGGCTTTATTTATTTAATGGAAATACAGTAAAACACTAATATTTTTAAATGGCAATTGCTTTTATGATGGAAAATCTACATTTTCTGCATTATTACACTCTGATTTGCAGCTCAAGAAACATTTGAGCTACTTAATACTTTTGTGAAACCTATGATATGTATTTTTCATTAATTGATTGGACTTTATGGAAATAATCTCTTTGATATTGTCATATTTAAATATTTTAAAATGCTAATTATTTATAGGTAAATCTGAATTTTAAGGCATAAGAAATAAGTATTTTTAATTGTTTAATTGAACTTTATGGACATAACCTCATTGTTTTTGTCACATTTAAATAATTATAAAACCATAAATAATTTTTTTAAAGTTCTTGAGAAGCACAAACTTACGGCAAAAAGAGTCTGTCCTCCAATTTTGTATATTGACTCCGGCTGTGTGGCAGTTAAGAGCGTATCTTGCCACGCTGTCACAAACCACCTTGCTGCTCCCCCCAGACACACACGTATCAAACACACAGTCCTTCAGATAAGCTGCAGGGTTCAGCACAGCGTGACAAGCAGAAAACGGCCCATTGGGATCAATCAGAACTCCACAATATGGAGGCGTTTCAAAGATGGCTTTCAGCTGGGGATCGCAGTTCAGACATGCGCCTGTTACACATCCATCTTCCTCGCACACAAATCCAGGGCTGTCTACTTTCCAGGCTGTCCCGAATATAGTAGGATCATTTGTAATATTGCCATCTGGGAGACGGAAGTCATTAGATGGATTTCCATCAAAGACGCCGCAGAGTCCACAGGTCTTGCCATGATAGTTTCCAGGGACGGTAACAGTGACGTAGTAGATCAGATCATAGGTCACTTTGAGGCCAAAGCCAGTCTCAATGATGTAGTTCACACCATCCTTATAGGCCCGCACCAGTGAGCCATTTAAACTGTTTGAACTGTATGGTAGGCTTGTTAAACCCCCATTGACCTGTAGGAATATTGGTGTATTATTATAAGAGATTTAAAGCAATGGACTCTTTTCATTTTGTAATAATGCATTTCCACACTGAAAAAAACCCAACCCAGGCTCATTACTGACACATACTGCATTACGGTGGCCGAGAGAGCTTAAAGCGTTGCAATTTAAGAAAGCACATGCAATTACAAAAATCACCCCAACAAATTAAGAAACAATCTTCATCAATTTGACAGCACGCCAGTTGCAAATTCTCACAACACAACCAACTGAAGAAACAGGCTGCAATTTGGTCACAACATAAACAATTGAAGAAACGCACTGCAATTTGGTCACAACACAAACGATTAAAGAAACGAGCTGCAATTTGGTCACAACACAAACAATTGAAAAAACATGCTGCAATTTGGTCACAACACAAACAATTGAAGAAACGTGCTGCAATTTGGTCACAACACAAACAATTGAAGAAACGCTGACTGACTGACTCGACTGACTAACTAACAGACCAACCGGTACATGCACCAATCCTCTTCCCTAAATTTAACCAATAGTGTTTTCAAAAGCACCGATTGACCCACCCACCACCTTTCCTAAACCCAACCGACAGTGTTTTTAAAAGCAATCCAGAGAAAAAGAAAAGCCCTAACGGCCTGATTTTTACCACGTTTTTAGATTTTATGATATTCTCACCCTGTTATTTACTTGTTTATTCTATTGTTTGTCTTTTGTTTATGCTTGCTCGAACCCCATCTTGCGGTCAACTCCTCTCTGTGTCTCAAGTCTGCCAATGTATGTGGTGAGCCACTGGGCAAACTGGTAACAGCGGAAAAGCCGTCCACACAGACTTAAGCGGTCAACTGGTAGTGTGAAAAGAAACAGAAACTGTCTGCGACGTCGTTCCGTCCTGTAGCGTTCGTTTATAAGACGAAATGCAGTCATAAGTAGCTCTGGCTACATAATTCGTGCTCTCGAGAAATGTATATGAGGGTACATTTTCACAATGAGCATGTGTTGGCAAAAATGCTTTTCTTGAATTAGACTTATTGTGGGGTAAGCAAAATAATCTTGTTTTTGGTTTGAATTATTTGGTCACACTTTATTTTAATGTACAACTCATGCTGTTCACAACCATTACCTAACACTTTTAGCTTAATAAACTACTAATTAGTTGCTCATTAATAGTTAGTAAGGTAGTGGTTGAATAGGATTAGGGATGTAAAATAAGATCATACTTTATAAATGCTAATAAACAGATAATATCATAATAATAGGCAGGTAATAAGCCAGTAGTAAATGGTGTGAATTGCTACCTAAACTAAAGTGTTACTGGATATTTTACATACCTCTATGGTAAATTATTTAGCTTGTTTTAAGAAAAAACTCAATTAATATTGACTTACTATTTATGAAAACAAAACAATATGTTTAACTTGTCTTGAAAATGCTCCTTTATTTCAGAATGTTTCGATAAGAGCTTTGGATTTTTAGATTTGGACTAGAAAAAAGACAAAAACTTTAAACAAGAAAAGTATTTTTGGCAGTGCAGGTGTTTACATCGTGAATTTAAATGCTTTAACCTAGATATTATTAGTGAAACTGAGGTGTGTTAAGTTAACACCAGTGCTTGTGCTCGAACTGGTGCTAGAGACTCAATTACACTGTTTTGAAAGTAGAGCTGGTTGATTAAGCAAAATTAAACTGCAAATGTGATTGATCATATCTGAGATTGTCATGCATATTACTGTCATGAATTGAATATTGCCTTACTTAGGATGACACTTTATCACTGCAGTACATTAAAAAAAACAACAACTATGTTTTGGATTTTTTTTTTACAAGTTATAAACATTAATTTCATGTGTCTTAGAAACAAAGAAACACATTATTTCATCATTTTGATCAGAGTACTTGATATTGAAATAATTCTACAGGTTTTTACAGACAACATAAGAAGCATAGAAAAGTCTTAAAATTCTATACAAGTTGCTTACCTATTGGCAATAAAAAAGCTATATAAAATTCTTAAATATCACAATTATGGTTGAACTTTTTCAACCATAATTGTGATATTTAGGAATTTTATATAGCTTTTCTATTAGTTTACCGTTTACTCAACCTCAAGTGGTTCTAAACTTTTATGAATTTCTTTCTTCTGTGGAACAGTAAGAGGGCTGCACGATTAATCGTATTATTATCACGGTAACAATATTTGTGGCCCACGTTCAATAATTAAATATTGCGATTTTACAGTACAAAGACTAAGCCATTATTTTAATGGGTGGACAGATTGTACTGCTTCACAAGCATAAGGGGATTGTGTCTAGATTGCAAGTGTTTTTTTTCTGAGTAATGCAATGCTGTTCAGGTAGCCTTTGCTCCTGTTCAGTCCAAACTTCCCAAGGTAACACAAAAAATGTCATTAATCCCCTTAAAAGCCATCACAAAGTGGCTGTCATCAGTGGATTCATGAGCTCAGGAGAATTCTTTGCAGTTTTCTATGCATTACTAACATTACTAAACCAGATAACATTTGTTTTCAGAGTTAACCAAATATTCGCGGATATTCAGCAGTTTTTTTCTGACGCGTTTGCCAGTCATGTACAATGGTGAAGCAATCATCTCCAACTTTTTCCATTTACTTAATCTATATAGATGCAAAATGATATATGTTGTATGACAATTTCAACGTTTCGAGATTCCAAGAAACGTGAAAATAAATCGACAATGTTTTCAAATATTCAAGGAACTCATAATCGCATATTATTATGTCTTACAGCAGCTTAATTGACCACAATCAAAAACAAAAGCAGATTAACCTCCACTTACCAAGATCTGAGGCTGGTTTTGTCTTAAGACAAAAGTGGTGCCATACAGAATTACAGCCACTTGCTTGGTAACAGAGACTTTGTACACTCTATTGGCACTCCATCGCTCATTCTCCACCTGGATGGAGAAAGAGGTGAGGTTGGCCAACTCCACACCACAGGACTGGGCCAGTATATAGCTACAGGTGCCCTGGAAATCAAAAAGCCGTCCGTCAAAGGTCACGTAGTGTGGGTCTCCAGAAGCCTGACAAACGGCTTTCCCGATTGGCTGGCATTTTTGAACACCATCCACCAATTCGCACTTCTCAAAGGGGCCACAAGATATCTTACTACAGACCACCTGTGGAGAGAAAAGCATTGTATTAAGATTTAACACACTGGGGAAGATTTATAAGACTTTTGCCACTTTTGTTGAAATACATTTTAATACCAAATACTTCATTAACTGAGCAGGATGTTTACATTTTTTTATTTAAAAAGAAAAGTTCTACCACTTCTCTAAAGTTGCTTTATAACCCTGAAAAACAAATCCAATCATGTTACAAAATAACAACAGTAATATACTCTGTCTGTCTACTGTGACTGAAGTGTGTCTTCTTACCTCGCCGTCTGGTGAACACGTGCACGCCTCCTCACAATTATTTGCAGGATAGAACTTTTGGTAAAGCAAGTAGTAGCGGCTTCCATAAACACAACCGCACTGGGCCAGCGGGACGCATCGATCCCCGCTCCTGATGAAGCCCTGATCACACACACATCCTTCCGTACAGAGGCTACGACAGCCAGCCGGAGGAGCCAAACTCTCACAGGTGACTTCACAGCCAGATCCACAGAGCTCGTAGTGGCTGTGGAGAGGACACTGAACACCTGGAAAAAGAAAAACAGGCAGATTAAAAAGATAGAAAACAAAAACATTAATAATCTTGTACTAAAAATCTTGTTAATTTGTTTGAGTTTCTGTTTTCACTTTATAATAAGTGGACTTACAACAAAAATAAGTACAATGTACAGTTGAAGTCAAAAGTGATTTTTTTCTCTTTCAAATATTTCCCAAATGATGTTTAACAGAGCAAGGAATTTTTACACAGTATTTCCTATAATATTTTTTCTTCTAGAGAGTAAGTCTTATTTGTTTTATTTCAGCTATTTTTTTTTATATATATTTTTAATTATATTATTAGCCCCTTAAGCAATGTACTGTATGTGCCATCTGTCTGCCTCTTCTTGTCTTGTTTCCTTCTTTGAATAAGCGGGATTCGAACGCGTGTAACATAAGACAGTCCAGTGATGTTGTTTTGAAAAATGTTTAATAACAACTTAACTGAACTATATTATACGGTCAAAAAACGGTCTTGCTTCCATTTTCATGACACAACTTCTTCCTTCCCGGAAGTGAGATCAGCATATACTCTATATTAAAAATTTAATTACAATATTTTTTGCTTTTCGATAAGTTTTGCTTTTCACATTATTATTAATTCAACCTAAATAAAAACAATGAACTTATGGCTCTTATAAGCAATATT
Organism: Danio tinwini; assembly: GCA_903798205.1. Classification (NCBI taxonomy): domain Eukaryota; kingdom Metazoa; phylum Chordata; class Actinopteri; order Cypriniformes; family Danionidae; genus Danio; species Danio tinwini. The sequence continues at coordinate 20,451,243 of CAIGQZ010000379.1, forward strand.
TTAATTTGATTGTCTACAGAACAATTAACCTAGTTAAGCCTTTAATTGTCACTTAAAGCTGAATACTTGTATGTTGAAAAATATCTAGTCAAATATCATGTATTGTCATCACGGCAAAGATAAAATAAATCAGTTATTAGAAATTAGTTATTAAAAACTATTATGTTTAGAGATGTGTTGAAAAAATCTTCTCTATGTTAAACAGAAATTGGGGGAAAATATACAAGGGGGCTAATAATTCTGACTTCAACTGTACTTGTTGTTTTCATATTGTATTGCACAACAATTATGGTTCCACTCATGAGGGAAATGGATAAGGTTAGAGACAGGTTTGGTGGTATACTGTAGGTAGATTTAAGGGATAGATCAAAAACAGTCAATTTGAATTATAAACTAATATAAATTATAATTACAGAAATGTTATTACAGAAATTAATTAACAATGTAACTGCATGCAGTTCATTTTTAAACTATAAATACAATGTAATAACACGCATGTATATAATAAGTGCATTGCACCAAATAATTTAAATGTAAAAGTTTAAAAGTGCATAGTAATTAAGGCCATTTAATATAAAGTGGGACAGAGTTTTCTTCTAATGATGAACATAAAAGGAATTTTTTGAATGTTTTTTTGTCACTGACTTCCACTGGCTACCAGTTTCCAACATTCTTCAAAAGATCTAATTCTGTGTTCAATAGGTAGCACATTTTAAGTGTTATATTTGATTATGACTATGTATTTTTTGATGCTACTGATATGCCGGATCAAGATTTTCAATTTTTTAAAACTCATATTCAATGATCCCTAGAAGTCAGTGAAGAAATGTTTCTAATTTTTGCATTATAAATGGGACTTATTTTCTAATAATGGGTCATTAAAGGCACAATATGCATGCTTTTTTCCCTTAAAATGTTGTTAAAACACTAGAAGAATGTTATATTTTGTTGACTTATAAACTTAAAAAGATTCTGTCATCATTACTCATCTTTCACTTGTTTCAAAGTTGTTGGACTTTCTTCTGTTGAACACAAAAGAGAATATTTTGAAGAAAACTGGAAACCAGTTACCATTGACTTCCAATTTCCTACTATGGAAGTCAGTGGTTACATGTTTTCAGCTTTCTTTAATATATCTTCATTTGTGTTCAACATAAAAAAAATTAAATAAAAAAAAAGCTTTTAATTTTTGTGTGAACTATCCCCTTAACATTAATCTAAATGTTCCAACCAATATTTAAAATTAATGCAAATATATAATTTAAACAATGACATGGTTTGTGTCTTGTATCGCCCATTAATGGTGTCATATTCTGTTATACTATATTTTATTTATGTAAAAACCTTATCATAACAACATCATGACCTCATACTGACCATGATTTCAGCCAGAGTCTCATCTGACTTATGTAAAGACAACAGCATCCATGATTTCATGTTCATTTGCGACAACATGAATCAATGCCTTTGTTATGGTTTTGAATAAGCATGTTCAAGTGGGGAAATGCACATATTGTGCCTCTAACAATAAACAAATCTACAACTTCCTTTATATATTAAGAAAAGGATGACTTTGGGGGTCTATGGCATCAAAAGGAAGGGAACCCCTTGGGCTAGATTATCCTGTCGGGTTTGATCTCAAATAGCCTTATATTGAATGTCCTAACACACCCTTTTATCCTCACTATCTTTGTTTTTGTGCTCTGCTTTAGCTTTCCCAAAGCCTTTGCTGATGTGAAAGAAACCAGTACTACAGCATCATGAAAGTCTATCTCTACTCCTACTTAATCTCTTGTGAATGGACACAATATTCCTAGGTGTTTATTTCCCATCTCGATACAAATGCCAGATATCACTCACCACAGAATTCAGCGCTTCTCCAGGGACTGATGGTCTTTCCCATGGCCTGACAGGAAGATGCATATGCCGTTATGGCTTGGCACAGGATATCTCTCCTTCCTCCATACAGACAGACATCATAAACACAGTCCTCAAAAAATGCACCAGGGTTTAGGACGGTATGACAGTCCCTGAAAGGCCCCTGTGGGTCACGCAGCAGCCCACAGTAATCAGACGTCCCATAGAGACTCATTTTGGATGGATCGCAAGTCTGACAGTTGTCCATGCAGCCATGAGCACAGCCTGGGATCTGAGCTACAAGCCAACTGGCACCAAACTCCACGGCTCCATAAGCAAGTGAAGTTGTTCCCTTGACTGCCAGATCATCCTCTGGGCTGCCATTATAGTTCCCGCAGAGGCCACAAACAGCACCCATGTAGGTACTTGGGACGGTGACGGTTGCAAAGCTGTTCCAATCAAACGTGACTTTGAGGCCGAAAGAGGTTTGAACGACAGCATAAAAGCCACTTCTGAAGACAGAAACCTGACCTCCAAGAAGATTAAACGGGAGATTCAACAGTACACCGTTGACCTGAAAACGAAAGCCAATTCTGCTTTAATTTCACCAAGCTATTTGGAACGATAAAATAGTTTGGCAGTGGTTTAGGTGTGTAACTAATACTTACGGTAACAAACCCGCCATATTCTCTATCGACAACAATGCTGGTATTATATATTTTAATCTCCAGTAGTTTGGTGAATGTCACCACTCTGCTTCCACGGAACTCATTTTGCACCAGCACATTGAAGGGCACCAGGCCAGGAGCTTTGACACAGACTCCAACTAACTGATATACGCAGCTGCCCTGAAAAGAGAATTTATACAAATAATACAATTATTTCATACAAAGGCACTGAAGCAATGAAGTATTTAGTATTTTTATGTACAATTTTCAACTTTACATTTCAAACTCATTCATTTTTCTTAGACTTAGTTCCTTATTAATCAGGTATAGCCACAGCGGAATGAACTGCCAACTACTTTATTCCAGCATATGTTTTAAGCAGCGGATGCCCTTCCAGCCACAACCCAGTACTGGGAAAGACCCATACACACTCATTTACACACTCATACACTGAGGTCAATTTTATTCATTCATTCATTCATTCATTCATTCATTCATTCATTCATTCATTCATTCATTAGTTTATTCATTCATTCGTTCGTTTTCTTTTGGCTTAGTCATTTATTTATCAGGGGTTGCCACAGCAAAATGAGCTGCCAACTATTCCAGCATATGTTTTATGCAGCAGATGCCCTTCTAGCCGCAACCCAGTACTGGGAAACACCCATACACTCTCTCTCATTCACACACTACAGTCAATGTAGTCCATCCAATTCACCTATAGTGCATGTCTTTGGACTGAGGGAAACCGGGGCACCCAGAGGAAAGCCACGTGAACACAGGGAGAACATGCAAACTCCACACAGAAATGCCAACTGGCCCAGCAGGGACTCGAACCAGTGATCCTCTTGCTGTGAGGCCCCACATTTTAAATTACATGGGTCAAATAATTAAGATGTTTTTAAGTCTGCCCAACTAAATCAAAATGCAGCATCATTAGACATTACAAAATTACAACTTGAAGAAAATGCCTTTAAAGTTTTGACACCAGCTTGAATTTTTTTAGTAATGACAATGTTGATAGTCATGTCTTTGTAAAATGGGACAAAATGGAACCAGAAGACTTTTAAACTGTACAAAACATTAGTGAATAGATGTCACAAAGTCTATTTTAGGATTTAACTAAATCTTCACAAAATGTCTAGATACTGCACTTTGACTTTTTAGGGCAAAAGTATAAGATAGAATAGTTTTTTCATAATATAGAATAGGTCCTGTTTAATTATTCAGTTCTTTGGATTTTTTTTTGTCTTGGTTTTCAAGTTTTAATAACATTATTATGTTTTTTGGTCATTTTTATCAGTCATAATTTTATTATAATCTTTATATTTCAGTTTGATTCATTTAATAATTTTTCTTTGGATTAGTTTCTATTTTAGAGGTCGCCACAGCAGAAGGAACCGCCAACTATTCCAGTATATGTTTTACATAGCGTATGCCCTTCCAGTTGCAACCCAGAACTGGGAAACATCCATACACACTCACATTCACACACACTCATACACTACAGCCAATTAAGTTTATTCAATTCACCTATAGCGCATGTCTTTGGAGTGTGGGGGAAAACAGAGCACCAAGTGGAAGTCTACGCAAACTTGGAAAAAACATGCTAACTCCACACAGAAAACATGCAAACTCCACACAGAAATGCCGACTGGCAGGACTTGAACCAGCGACCTTCTTGCTGTGAGGCAACAGTGCTAACCACTGAGCCACCGTGCTGCCAATTTCAGTTTCATTCATTCATTCATTTATTCATTCATATATTCATTTTTGGCTTAGTCCCTTTATTAATCAGGGGTCGCCACAGGGGAATGAACTGCCAACATATTCAGCATATATTATACGCAGCGGATACCCTTCCAGCTGCAACCCATCACTGGGAAACTGCCCATACACTCTCATTCACACACATATACTAAGGACAATTTATCTTACCCAATTCATCGATAGTACATGTCTTTGGACTGTGGGGGAAACCAGAGCACCCATGCAAACACGTGGAAAAAATGCAAACTCCACACAGAAATGGCAACTGACCCAGCTGAGACTCAAAGCAGCGACCTTCTTACTGTGAGGCAACATCGCTACTCGTTGCGCCACCATGCCACCCCGATTTCTATATTACTGTTTCCATAATTTCCTGTTGTTCAAAATAAAGTGAAACACCACCGAGTAGCTAAAGTTGCCAAAACATACTATAGTTTTTATGCTGTCTTTCTAGGACAGACTAGTGATCAACCATACAAACCAAAACTGTCAAAATAGAGCATTTGGTACATACATTCATGTTTAACAATGCAAAAATCCCAATGCGTTTTCATATTTTACATTTACTTCCTTGTAATGTCGTAAAAATTATGTCAACAAAGTAGTACCTGGAAGTCGAAGAACTTCCCATCGAAGGTGTAGTAGTGGGGGTCTCCCAGTGCCATGCAGGTGCTTTGGAGGAATGGATAACACCCCGTAATGCCATTGACCACCTCACAGCGCAGTCCTGCTCCACAACTGGCATCCTGGCATTCAAGAAGTCCACCCTCTACAGAGCAATGACAAAGCCTCTGGCAAGCATTATCCGCCCAGAAAGCCTCCCCAGCAGGAACATACCGGCCATTGTAGGAACAGCCACATTGAGTCGATACAACACATTTGGATCCACTCAGAATAAACCCAGGATCACAAGTGCACGTTTCAATACAAGGTAAAGTGCAGTTCTTATGAGACTTGAGGTCCATGCAGGTCAAAGGGCAAGCACTACCACAAAATTCATAGTGGCTGTTTTCAGGGCATCTGTAAGCTGAAAGCACAGTCAGATAATATTAATAACAAAAATGATCAATTTTGCACAACTTTATTATGTTTTGCATAGTTCTTATATGGTAACACTTTACTTGAAGGGGTGTTCATAAGACTGTCATGAAACATTTATAATTATGATTTGTTATTGAATGAATGAAAGTGAATGAATGTGAATAAGATGTTATGCATGCTTATGACTGTTATTAGGTGTCATTTGCTCAGTTAAGTCATTTTAAATGCAAATATGACACTGTTATGACAACTTAAATAAACATTGTTATAAAACTTAAAACATAAACAAATACATTACAACCAGTATTTGTCTTTAAAATCTCAAAATCTCTCATTAACAGTGTTAAAAATAATCTTTAACAGCATCATTAATATTTAATGATATTTTAACGACAATTTAAGCTGGAGAACACTCCCTGTCATTCTACCGAACTACAAATCCCATCATGTCCTGCAGTCGCACACCTGTTTCAGTTCACATCCTGATTACACTCATATAGCTGAAGCTGTACTGCTTACTTGGACTTTATATACACCACACACACTGATATCTGTGCTGAGTCTTGTCATACTGTAGTGTGCATTACGTAAGCATTTTCTGAACATGTTTTTGTTTGTTTTATGTTAATGTTTGTTTTACCTTTTGCCTGTTACATCGATTACTGTTTGGATTATGTTTATGCTACCATCCGCTCCTGTACCGAACCTTGCCTGCCTGATGATTCTATTAAAGCTGCATTTGGATCCAACCCCTGTTGTCACCCCATCATTACAATACGTATATTTGTTTTCTGAAATAATCACTATATTTAAAAAAAAAATGATGGTGTTATAAAACTCATGATATATTTATAATGGCTTCATGACAATCACGTTTATGACAGATTTATGACAATTATTGCTGTCTTGGTAATGTTAAGTTGTCATAACAAACAATGCCATCTTTGGATTTTAAATGACGTAACTGAGCAAATGATACTTAATGACAGTTGTCATAAGCATGCATAAAAACTCATGTGTCATGTCATGATTATAAAGATTTAATGTAAGCCTTATGAACACCCTTTCAAGTACAGTATAACTTCTTATACTTACTACAATTGGCCACTTCTCTCCATTTGGTTAGCTGTATTCCAACACGTTGACATACACTTGCATACACCTCCAACGCCTTACACAAGTAGCTTTTGCTCCCATCTGCCATGCAAACATCATACACACAGTTGCTGATGTAAATATTAGGGTCTATAACAGAGTGACACTGGCTGAATGGATCCTTCATTAAAAGTCCACAGTAGTTTTCAGTCTGCCATTGTTGAAGTGCTTGAGCATCACATTCATGGCCTCCATTATCATCTCTACAGCCGTTATCCATTGTTAAGTTCTGGACTTTCCAACTTTGGCCAAATGCTGTCGAATTGGGAGCCTGTGTGCTCGAAGGCATTGTGAAATCATCAGCGGGATCACCATTGAAGTTGCCGCAGAGTCCACAGACTTTATTCATGAAGGCAGGGGGCAGAGAGACCATGAGATAGTGACTCCAGTCATACTGCACCTTCAGTCCGAAAGAAAAAAGGATGCTGACGAAACTCCCAGACTGAAAAATGTTCACTCCAACATCGTCAATAATGACAGGAAGGCTCCACAAAATCTGGTCAATCTGCACGAATAGAAACAGAATGCATATCAAAGTAAACAGTTAGTATTTATGATGTGTTTTATATAAAAAATTATAATTTTAAAAGGGCCATATTGTGCATTTAGAGTATGTTGTGCGTTTAGAGTATGTTGCTGATTGTGTATGTATAAAAACTGAATGTTACAAAGAAATGGCCTGCAAAAAATGGCTCGAATGGAATAACTAAGGACATCATTTGAAAAAAAATTATTATGTTGTTAGATATTATAATCATACCTGTAAACATTGGCATGTTAAAATAAGGCATACATAAAAGGTCAACATGTTCAGATATTATTATTATTATTACCATAATAATAATAATAATAATAATAATAATAATAATAATAATAATTGTTATTATTATTATATGTCTGTTCAAACACGCACCCGAAACCCAGAGTGTCCAATTTCGCTCTGCTTTAAATTTAACGTGTACAGAATCCGTTTGGGAAACAGCGTCTATTTATCAGTATGGAGCATGTCTGACAGTCATTAGGAGGGACAACGGCGCCTGTAATGGAAAGAAAGGGAATCCCCCTATTTTTTTTTGTATTTATTTCAAAGTGTTTTCATGCCTAATTAAAAATAAAGCACAGAACAAGTTTACATTTAAGAGTGTATGGATTGCGTATAAGTAGGATTGATTCTTTGATGACTATTGCCACCCTTCATAGAAAGATAAAAAATACAGGAGAAATACGGGAAAATACTTTTACGGGATGATAGCCGGATAGAACTGTAAAACACGGGAGAATCCAGGAAAAAACAGGAGGGTTGACAGGTATGATTATAATTGTTTTAGATACTATAGATGTACAACTCAAAACGATTGCAAAGTTAGGCAATGACTCAAAAATCCAAAACCATCATTATTTTTAATACTGAAGCAATACCTTTATATTTCAATATATGTGTTATGATCACTAGCAGTGTTGCCCTTGCAGGCTGCTGGAGAACACTTCCTGTCATTCTACCGAACTACAAATCCCATCATGTCCTGCAGTCACACACCTATTTCTGTTAACCTCCTGATTACACACACATAGCTAAAGCCAAGTAGGTATCACTGCAGTCTGGAGGCCTCCAAGTGAAAGGGACTTATGCCGCAGAGAGGCTGGGTTTAGGTGGTGTAGGTGAAGTAGACATTAATAAACCACATCATGTTACTGTGAGGTTGGGTTTAGAGTTGGGGTAGGTGTTGACATTCAGAAAACACAATATTGTCATGTACAAGACATTAAATAAATAAAACTCCAGTTTTGTACAGCCCAATTGGAGTTCAAGTCCCACCCACTTGGAGCTGGCTCCGACCTCCGTTTTTCTCGCTAAAGCTGGACTGATACTTGGACTATACAGTATATACACCACACACACTGAAATCTGTGCTGAGTCTTGTTATACTATAGTGTGCATTGCGTGAGCATTTTCCTAGATTGTCTAGCCATGTTTTTGAACTTTTGTTTGTTTTATGTTAATGTTTGTTGTGCCGCCTGCCTCGACCTTTCGCCTGTCACACCGATTACTGTTTGGATTATCTGTATGCTACCGTCTGTTCCTGTACCGAAGCTTGCCCGCCTAATGATTCTACTAAAGCTGCATTGGGATCCACTGCCTGTTGTCACCCCATCATTACAATATGTATATTTGTTTTCCAAAATAATCACTATAATTAAAAAAAAAATCCAGTTTTTACAAAAATACACACATCGAATTCTTTGGACTATTGACACCCACTAATTGTCCAATTCTTTTAAAAGGGGGAAGTGAAGCAACAGCTTATTTGCATTAAAAAGAACACACAATACAAAATCGCGTTTTTATGCTCACACTCAAAAAGTAACAATTGGACCTGCTATAATTAATTATATGTGAGTTAATTTGAGCTGAAACTTCATAGACACCTTCTGAAGACACCAGAGGCTTATATTAAACATTGTTAAAAGTTCTCTCACAATGCATTTTAGGTTTTAATTGATTTTGTAACTTCACTTTACCTGGACTTTCCCGGGTTTAGAACTGTCAACACTGATTGTGATGCCACCGATATGCACAGTTACTTGTGCCACATAGGAGACTCTCGTGTCTCCGCGGTTTTCATTTTTAGCCAGGACTTCAAAAGCAGGCAGACTGTCATTTTTCTGGCAGTTCTTGGTAACAACATAGGTGCAAGTGCCCATAAAGTCAAAATAACGCTGGTCAAATGTGGAATAGTGAGGGTCACCCATAGCCCAACAGATTCCTAATGGTTTCTTCACACAGACGGGGAATGAATCCTTCATCATGCACTCCTCATCCTCATTACAGATGATGCCGAAGCAAGAGCGAGGTAAAGCCAAACTCACTAGTAAACAAAAGAGATATTGATTGTTTAAATAAGAAAGTGAGCCGATTAAGTTATTATTGGAATATAGTAGTCAACATTTGAATTGAATAAAAAAAAGTATTTCAAAATTGTCCTAAGACAAGGGGTCAGTGTATATTTTGGGCATTGGATTTTAATATCAGAAATGGATATTAAAAAACAAAAAAAAGAGCCTTTATTATTTTTGTTTTACAATTCAAAAATTAAAGTTAAAATGTGAGGCGTTTTTTTTTCATGGTGAAAAACGGATAAGCTAAATAGAAAAATTATTTGGACTTCATTTTTTTATTTCGATTAACAGAAAATAAAATCACCAGAAAACAAAAATGAAAAAAGGTAATTTTTTTTATATTTCGAGACCAGATAGCTACATATTCACGGTGACACAATGCTGGCACACACAGGCTACTATATAGGCTATTAGTTTTTTTCTCCACTCAATTATGTTATAAAAAGTTATTTTCTTGTGATAACATGTCAAGAATTTGTCAACATATTTTCCTCATTAAAATGACCATTACAGTCATTTTCCCTTGCTATAATGCGGTTCACCTTTTGCGGCCTCACAGTTTCGCGTTTTTTTTTTGTGTGCATTTTGACAAGCATAATTTCTTTTTTACAGCACATTGTGTTCTGCTTCCTGATTGGCTGTAGACCATTGTCAATCTCCTCCGTGTCAAATTTTTTAAATAATTTTTTCAGGGTTTTCACCTTTATTAGATAGGACAGTAGAGAGAATTGACAGAAAAGCATGGGGTGCAGAGAGAGGGGAAGGATCAGCTTAGGACCGCGAGGCGTAATCAAACTCGGGTCGCGGTGAGCACCGGAGTGCATGTGTCGACGCACTAACCACTACACCACTGGCACCAACAGCAGCTTACTAAATTAACATATATCTTTGATCGCTAGCAGTGTGAGTTTCAACAAAAATGTAAAAAGGGATGTAACTGTCTGCAGCAAGATTATTGTAAAGAGGGTTGCACACCAGATGCACAGAGCCACACAGTACCATGCATTTTAGAATTGTAAACATAGGTTTCTGTCAGTGTATGCACACCGGTGCCAAAAGTAGGCGGCTGTCTGCAGTGCCCAGCTACGACTCAGGACACATTTCATTTAAATAACATATGTCCGAAATATGCATGTCCGGTGCGTGTTACTTCCAACTGTCATGTGCTAAGTTTTATGAAACTTTTCCTGACAGCGATGAATGTTTGAGCCTGACAACATATTTTGATCTTAGGTTTCATTCTATAATACTGGACTTATTTTTTTATGAACTTTGAGAGTGTTTAAACCAGAGGGAAAATGTTAATGTATGTCTGAGAAAAGTGTATAAAGTGTGTAGTAAGGGGATTTACAGCCTTAAAACATATATAATAATTGTAAAAAATAAATCTGACTACTTTGCAGAGTTCGCCTATTGCACATTATTTTTGGAACGTAACTCCTGCGAAAAACGTGGACCGGTTATATGCTATTATTTATTTATTTTTGTTAGCAGGTTTTTTTTAATAAAATGGAACAACTTTAATGACATTACATTAATGACAACCTTATAGTTGCTTTACAACATTTTTCTGAAAAAAAAGTTTTAATATTGTTAAAATCATAATACTTCCAGACAAGAATAACCTTGACAAAAGGTTTTGATCCACTTCAAATGTTGACTACTGTATGGATTCAATTAAAACAGGTTTTACTGCATTTTTAATTAGAAAGAATAATTACCTGGATCAATGCATGGGGCTGGAGCTCCGTACCCATTTGCTTGCTCAAATCCAACACTATAGACGCCAAAAAAAGCAGTTGGATGGGTTATTTTGTGCTGACCTGCACCAGTCTGGTAAATCAGCTCAGTCCAGGAATAGTTGCTGTTTTTGATGACCCTCCATTGAATGTTCCCAGGTAAAGACGAGCTATCAAAACGAATTCCTGCTTGTTCACTGGTGGGAACTATCAGGAGGGCTCGGTTGCCAAAGCCTGCTATCCCATCAACAGCATACGAGGAACAGAAACGGTTGCTAGGCTGAACATTTACAAGAAACGGATCATATATAACACCGCTGGATGTTCGCACACCATTAAACAAAAAAAACACCTGGATTCCGCTGTCTGCGATGATGTTAAGACCATCAGGAAACTGGATTTTGTACTCTAGGATAAGACCTCGCTGAAGAATGTTTGTTAATGTAGTACGACCAAACTGAATGGTTATATTTGTTGACTGAGACGCCTGGATATAAATGCTGTCAAACTGGGTCTGGATGCTAAGCGGAGCCACCAGGTATTGAGTTCCCCAGCCTTGCACGGGCAAGAGTTGCTCATAAACGTGATTGCACTTAGAAAACCACCACGTGCACATGTGACCCGAGTACACAGCGATGGGAAGCTGCGATGAAATGCGAGTTCCTGTCAAATCTCCTTGACTTTGGATTTGTACATTTTCAAAAGGCTCCAACACCACAACTAATTTACTACCAAGAGCATACAAGCGGCCTTCGAATCGGACCGCAGCTCGAAGAAACACCTCCACAGTGTTTTGCTCTTTACCGTTGACCAGCACAAACTCCTTCATCATCGAAGGAGGGGAGTTGGTAGGGGTGAACACAAAATATTCAGTGCCCCATTCGCTCAATGGATAAACAAGCGACGTATCCGCTGTGTACTGTTTTGAGTTCAATGAGGAAACTGTTACGTCTTCTGTTGACTGAATGGATACAGTGTTGCGGGATCTTTTGGTGCCAGACAGCTCAACCTCATTAGGGAGGGTCACTGTGATGCCTTGACCCGGGGTCAGCTGCACCTCCTGGGTGAAACGAAGACCTGGTATGAAGACCTTCACCAGGCAATTATAATTCAGACAAGTGATATAAAGCTGAAAGCGCGGGAGATCAAAAGGAGAGACATAGTTTTGCATGAATGCGGTGGCAAATTCTTGTCCTGCAGATCGAGCCTGGATGCCATCTTTAAGAATTCAATAGAGAAGAATTGAGAAAATTATTTTATATAAACAGCTTAAAAAGACGTTGATATCAAATGCCATTGCATATGCAATTGTTTACTACAAGTAATAATTTGTTTCATATTTTATTACTTTAAAGAAATATTTGTCCATTTCATATCAATGAATGTTTACATAGAATATACACTACCGGTCAAAAGTTTGGGGTCAGTTTTTTTTTATATATTTTTTAAAGGCAAATTTTCTGTTCATCAATGCAGCATTTATTAAATGTAAAAATTGTTAAATTGTTACTTATTTATTAAATATTTCTTTATTACTTATTGTATGTGTCATGATCGCCAGCGATCTAACCTTCATAGATATCTAGAGAACATTCACATTCACACGGACAACAATTCTGCCTCCATACGGACTACAAGTCCTGTCATGCACCACACACACACACACCTGTTCCAAGTCTCCTTTGAATAGATTTACACAGCTGAGGCTGCTCATGGACTGATTACACACACATATATACGGCTCACTTTGAGACTCTCATTGATGAGTCTTGTTAGGTTAACACCCTGTAACAGGCGGTTCCTGGTATAGTTTCCACATGTTCTGACCCTCGCTTTGTTTTATCGCTTGCCCTGTCTGCCACCTGTACTGAGCATCTGCCTGTTACCTGACGATGCCTCCGGATTGCTTTGTTTGTACACGTTTGCGCCTGTTTTTGATCATTGCCTGTCTGTTCTGATTTTGTTGGTGTTGTTCAGTGTTAAAACCGGAGTACATTTTAATCCACGAGTGTGAAAGTGTGTGTATTTAAGAGGTTTTTTTTTCAGTGTTAGACCCAATATGCAGTGTATTTCCCACTAGTGATGGGAAGTCCAGTTTTTTTTACTAGAACCGGTTGTTTTAGACAAACAGTGATCAAACCAATATGTTTTACTTAAACTTGAAACATGTCTTGTTGCATTTTAAAATGCAAAGAGTTGAATGTATTGGAAAGATTAATGAACATTCAATAAATTAAAACTATTTTCAACACATTTGATCAATGTTATCTGCCACACACACAAACCAATTGATAATATAGGAAAAAGGTTATATATTAACTTTTTGAAGGTAACACACTCCAGTTCAATGTAAAAATAAACTTACTCTACTTCTTACTGTGTTAAAATAAACTCTGAGAGTAATGTACAAATTTCACACTTTAGAAAGTTATTTTAACATATGACTTTTAGGGAGTCATATGTACACCCAAGGAGTGTTAAGTTAAACTCAAATTTAGTTAAATGTACATGTATTTTTTTTGCTGTGATACTGAATAAAACCTGCATAGGATCCTCACTCCGTTGTCCCTCGTCACTCCTCTGTGGTTACAGAATGTAGTTTCAAATGAAATTATGACTCCAGTCATTATTGCTTTTATTACTATTACTACTACTACTAATAATACTACTACTACTAATAATAATAATAATAACAGTAAGAATTGATATTGGAGTGATTTCTGAAGAATCACGTGACTGAAAACTGGAGTAATGAAGCTGAATATTAATCTTTAAAATCACTGAAATAAAAGATTACATTTTATAGTGTTATTTTATAGTGCAATAACATTTCACAATTTTACAATTTGTACTGTATTTTTGATGAAATAAATGCTGCCTTGTTGAGCAGGAGAAGCTTATTTTAAAATATTTAAACATTCTACTGACCCCAAACTTTTGACCGGTAGTGTGTATATACATATGTATAGTGTTTCTGCAGGTTTCATGGAGATAAATGTAAGAACTTGTAAAGACCAAGAAATTTAATTGTAATTGATAAAAAATTAATTGATAATTAATCAATAAAATTAATAATTAATAAATTGAAAATAACTCATCAGTATGTTATCTAAATGAACATTTACAGGGTGCAACTAATGAGTTGTTTTTTTCACACACACACACACACACACACACACACACACACACACACACACACACACACACACAATCATTAGCAAACTTAGGATAATGATTTGAATAATTGTTCTAAAAAAATAAGTGCAATTTTGTTCATTATTTTAGTTTTGTCTTTCAATGTAAATGTCTAAAGATTCCAAATGATTAGAAATAAATGTTTGTTAATATTTTTGTCAAAAAAATCAATGTAACTGAAATGCAATTTTATCATATTTATTCACAAATATTCTTTCGTTTAAATATGATATCAATTTTGTTTAGTTTCTCAGAAAACAGCACTTAATTTCTTCATTTATATTTTTCCAGTGCATGCAACATTTAACCTTGTATGACATTCTGCTTTGATTCCACAACTTTTTAAAGGTGAATTGTAGAATCAAGAGTAAATTAAACTTTTTAGAGACCTGCAGAAACGCTTTAATGGTTAATTAAAATAGTAATCCAAAAACATAAAGAGCCTTACCCCAAAACAGAAATATCACAACACAAACTGGTAAAAGATTTGCTCCCATGATTAGCTGTAAAGTTGGCTGTTGACGAAGCAGCAGTAAAATTCAACATATATTTATTTTAACGTCACATGAAAATATGTCTTTAATGCTGCTTACCTTTATGGGAATCAAGAAATATAAAGCTTTTCATCTTCTGCAGTCTTTTAAATACCTATTATCCCAATCTCAAAACCAATCAGAGAACTGCCAAGTTTAGATCCTGGAACATGGGACATGACCTATTTGAAGATAAGAGGATCCTTTTTCTCCCTCAAGACCTGAAAGAAAAGTTCAATAACAGCGATGTAATGTCCTTCAAAAAATGCAAACTTAACAAATTTATAAAACAATTTATATTTGATTTTAAGCGCACAACAATTTATGCAAATAACACCTTTTGGACTTTTCCAAAAACACTGAATTCACTGTTGTGAAGGTAAATTATGAGAATGATTAACAAATATTTCCCAGTAATGGGTTGCAGCTGGAATGGCATCCGCTGCGTAAAACATATGCTGGATAAGTTTGCATTTTTTTTCCGCTGACCCTAGATGAATAAAGGAACTAAGCTGAAAAGAAAATGAATGAATGATTAATATATAAATCTATGAAAAAAAATTGGAGACAATTAAGTACTAGTGATGACATTTATTCCTAATTTTAAAAAGCCCTTGTCATTTAGATTTTTTTCTTTGCATAAGATGTGCCATGTTTTCAGACAGATTTATAATCATTTAAAGGGCACCTATTTTACTTCTTTTGCAAGATGTATGATAAGCCTTTGGTGTTTCCAGAATGTGTCTGTAAAGTTACAGCTCAAAATACTCATCAGATTATTTATCATAGCCTCCAGAATTGGCCCATTTTGTGTCTGAGTACAGTGTAGCTGTTTTGGTAGCATGTGGCTTTAAATGCAAATGAGTTGCTTCTCCCCGCCCACTGTTCTCACGTGCATGTCTGCTTCTCATCATGCATTCTGTCAGATAAACAGCAGTCAGAGATGGAGAAAGACACATATGAAGCTGAAATACAGCTCATTAGTCAAAAATACCAAGTATGTTTATTTGATGTATGTGTTCTGGAGTTTATTCAAGCCTTTCTTAAACAATGAGTCACACACAAATGTCGTTTGTGGTACACACACACACACACACACACACACACACACACACACACACACACACACACACACACACACACACACACACACACACACACACACACACACACACACACACACACACACACACACACACACACACACACACACACACACACACACACACACACACACACACACACACACACACACACACACAC
>CAIGQZ010000379.1:20502974-20514011 GCA_903798205.1 Danio tinwini
TTTGATCAACATATAAACTAGGTTCATGACATGAAATTACAAGACTAAAAACTGTCAAATGAAATCTTGCAGTTGCTAGACAGTATTTTTATTGAGTTTATTGAGACATAAACCCAGAATCATAAGCAATAATTGCATAATTGCAAGCTTATAGGCTTTAATTTTCACAATTCTAAGAAAATTTCCAAATTAATTTTTGATCAACATATAAACTAGGTTTATGACATGAAATTGCCACAACTAAAACTGTAAAATAAAAACTTGCAGTTGCTAGAAAGTATTTTTATTGAGTTTATTAAGACATAAACCCAGAATTATCAATTTTCTTGCAATTTTAAATTGTTCAAAATGTCAATTTTTCTCAAAAATGTGAGAAGAACTAGTAGTACTACTACTAATTCATCTATGAGGTCTTTTCCATACTATGAACTGAAAAGTATATATAGAAATATATGCAAACGACATATGACATGCAAGTTCATGTTTCGAATTCACATATTTAAAATATATGTCATACACTGAAAAAAAAAGTAAATGTCTGTAATTTACGGCTGTTATTTTACAGTAAATGTCTTTAATTTAATGGCTGTTATTTTATGGTAAATGTTTGTAAATCACGGCCGTTATTTGACGGTAAATGTCTGTAATTTAACAGCTATTATTTTACGGTAAATGCCTGTAATTTAACATCGGTTTTACGTTTTTATTCCAGAACCCCAGCTGCCGAAAAAAAAAAAAAAAAACATAAAGTAACAGATTTTTTCACAGAGTATTTATTTATTTATTTATAAATACTGCAAAAATGTCCATTTACATATATACACTCTTAGAAATAAAGGTACGAAAGCTGTCACTGGGGCAGAAGGCACACTTTTATATCTATCAAGTCCACAAATTTGTATCTTGAAGTTATATAAAATAACAAATGTGTACAGCATAGTACCTCAAAAGTACAAAAAAGTGCCTTTACCAATGTTTACCTGTAAAGTCCAAAAATGTACCTTTTGAAAAGGCACCATTCCAGTGACAGCTTATGTACTTTTATTTTTGAGTGTGTACTACATATTTTTTTTAGTAATTGAAAATACATGTTTGCTTTAATTTAATTCACATGTGTATATCTGTTTAGTTTCAGTTCCCTTTGTTATATCCTTCAAAACATAACCGTAGATGCAATGCATAATGAAATTATGTAACAAAAAAATCAGAAAACACTATAACATTTAACATAATAAATAAATAAGCTTTTGTAATTTTATAAATACTGTATATAAATATATAGTTATATAAAATATAAACAAATTTAAAATCACAAAAGGAATGAATAAATACTTAAATACTTATTGCACATATGGCCATATATCAGATTTCCGTAAAGGACATGCTATACTTTTATTAAACTTAGACTAGACATGTGAACTAAATTTTAAACTCAAATTTTGCTATGAAAATTTCTATTGCATGGTGCTATTTAGATGTAGATGCTTTTCATTCATGGAGCATTTAAAGACAGTTTGGTTGAAGTAAGTTGTTATATAAATATAAGTTTGTCCATTGATTTAACATTTATTGTGTTTATTGATAAGGTTGATCTATTGATTGAAAGTACAACCAAAGCAGAATTTCAACCTCATGTTTTCCTGCCTGTCTGTCTGTCACATGCAATCACACCAGTGAAACACGTGCCTGCGTGTCTTACATAAACTAAGGAGTTAATAACGTTAAGGAGTCTGTGCTAGTCTTTTACTTTCAGTCTGGGCCAAATATAAACATTAACCAAAACCATGTCTTTTGCTTCAGTCACACATCTCTGTGGCGTTGAGGTTTTTGGTTCCCACTAGGTGAAGGCAGCGAGGAAATGTAGATTAGAGTTTTTCTCGGTTTTGATTCTTTTTTTTTTTTGATTGCAATATATAACAGATCACATATGTCACAAAGCCAGATGTGAATGTGTGGGAAAAAAGCTGGCTGAGCAAGATTCATTGTGTTAATTGCCATAATGGGGAATAAAGCAACATTATGCCGAGTTAAAATTACCTGATTCAAGCAGAATAAAATGTAAAGCCAAAATAAATACAGCCTCTAAAAGCAGGTTAAACATTATGATTTGATTTAAAGTGATAGTTTACCATTTATTCATCATTTAATCTCCCTAAAGTGGTTCTAAAGCTATTGATAAAGATATGTTGAAGAATTTTGTAAACTGGCATCCATTGATTTCCATAATAGGAAAACAAAATACTATGGAAGTCAATGGCTACCAGTTTCCAGCATTGTTCTTGATATCTTCATTTGTGCTCAACATAAACTCATAAAGCATTAAAAAACACTTAAGGGAAAGTAAATGATCGTCATTGAGTGAACTATCCCTGTAATGACAAGAAACCTTCATAAAATAAGGCCACTTAATGGCCACTTAAACATGCAGTATATGTTTTTGCCTGGCCATATCAGCTATAAAGGTGTATTGTCAAGTCTGGATAGAACACTGTGTAATACTTTTATAGCTCATGTGCCAAATGTTACACATAACGCTGACATTATAAATGGACATATTGAATCAACAGGGAGTTGTTAGTGAGCCTGGCCTAGATATATTTGAGACACGAATGAGTCAGACATAAGTAAACAATCAGACAAGATTAATTTCCAAAAGAAGGGCGCAAGGCAGTTTCTTAGTCACCAGTTTATTTGCTCCTGTTCTTCATTTCAGGAAGAAATTATCATAATTTTTTTGCAGAACAGAATAATTTTCATATCCTTGCTTGACCTTTTCCTCGTCTGCTTGAGGTCTACATGAATTAAAATGAGCCTATTAACTTTTTTAATGCGTATTTCTGAAGGATCTATATTATTCCTGAGGGGATATAGTTTAGATCTGCAGTTTTTAATCAGAAATGTGACTTGAAAGTTGCTCTGAACAATGTTCTTTTTTTATACAGGATAATGTTAATCAAGAGGCACATTTTAATCATTAGTTTTCATTCATTTATTTTATTTTCAGCTTAGTCCCTTTATTAATTAGGGTTTGCCACAGCAGAATGAACCGGCAACTTATCCAGCATATGTTTTACTGAGCGGAACCCCCTTTTAGCTACAACCCATCACTGGGAAAATTATTATTATTTATTATTATTATTATATTTTTATCATTATTATTATTATTTTAGCAAGCTCACATACAGTCTATCCCATTCTGTTTTTATATAATACTTACCCTAAAATACTGTGTTTCGTTTATAAATAGCAACACTAATATAAATATGTACCGTAGCTTACAGTACTATTTGTGAAACTGCAAAAACTTACTTAAGTTTGACTGCAGTTTCCAGGTAAAACACTACCCTGTTAAAAAAAACTTTATGACAAAAACTCATGTTTTTATGTTACTTTAACTTATTTGAATACGTTAATCAGGTTTTAGCTATTTATTTTAAGTTATTCAAAGTTTAACTTCATATTTTTAGTCATCTTGACTGATGAACATTGAGATGACTAGAAAAGTTAGATTCAACTTTTAAATTTAAATCAGCAATCATTTTTACAGTGTATGGGACAGTAAGATGCCAACACATTTTGTTGTAATATTTTAGGAACATATTATTTACGAATAACGGATTGTTTTCATGCAGTTATTACACCAAATAAATAGACATAAACAAATTATGATTTGTAATTAAATACATCTGCCTCATCCATATATCTCCATAAGGATATGAACAGCTCCCTCTAGTGGATTAATCATCCAAATACATGCAACAAATGTACCCGAAGCAATGTATTTTATATTTCACAAAAATGTAGATTGAGGCGCGTATTTCCAATGAGCTTGGATAAAAAAATATACAAGGTTATGAAAATTGGTGGCCAAAGTTTAATTTGAATCACTTAACGTTTTTCAACCTTATATGGGCCTAAAAAGCAAACTTTAAAAAAAAGTTTCCAAGTTCTCATCTTCCTTTCCCTTTAAAGCAAATTGAAGTCTCACTATGAGAAGTCCCACTATAAAAATACTATTCCGCCAACTATTCCAGCATATGTTTTATGCAGCGGATGCCCTTTCAGTCACAACCCAGTACTGGGAAACACACATACATATTCATTTACACATATAAATTACGGCCAATTTAGCTCAGTAATTCACCTATAGCGCATGTCTTTGGACTGAGGGGAAAACCCTGTGTGCGTAATAAGCTACATATGAAGCATTATGAACTCACCTACAGGGTCCTACCACTGATACACTTTTTAAATAACTAAGAAAACCAAATGCACCACTGACTTTAGATCAGCTTTTAAATGGTCAATGGCGTGGTCTATTTTAGTTGCCTCAAAATAGCAATGTGTCAACAAAGCCCCTTAACACTCCTCCTTTTAAGACCAGCACACCCATGACTGCAAAAGCATTTGCTATTTAAACAATGAGGTGCAGGACATAAAAATGATATCTTTTTTTTTTTTTTTTTTTTAATGAACAGGAACGTGCGGCCCATGGTCTAAATGAGTTGTTCTTACTCTCTTAATGAGTAAAAGGTGTGTTTTGGAAATAACGTGCATTAAACCAATCAAAGTCTCATCTCCCTTTAAGAGCGAGCTGACGTCTCACCATGGCACATTCCCTATTTACATGGTGGACATTGTAAGTAGAAAGGACACACACAGACCACAGGTTGACCACCCCATCTCTAACACCACTTCCAACAGCAACCTAATTTTCCCATGTAGTCACCCATCCAGGTACTGACCAGGCTCAGCCCTGCTTAGCTTCAGTGAGTAACCGGTCCTGGGCTGCAGGGTGATATGGCTTCACATTCTTTTAAGATGTTTTAATAGCTGCAAAAGCATTTGCTATTTAACCGATACAGGACATAAACTATTATATAACATTAGCGGAAACTAGCAAAACAAAAAAAAACTTGCATTGAGCTTGCACTAAGCCACATTGTGGGTATATGATAGTAATCACCAGTAATAATTTTAAGTCATTCACCAATTTCTCATTGCTTTCAATGTCAACGTTCCACCAACAGTGAATAATTGCAGCAGAAGGCACAAATCCCTGTCATTCCTTGCTATCGATTTATGGTTTTATGAAGTATGAAAGTGTTTTTTTTCCCTCATTGCTGGCTCTGCTGCAGGCTCATGTCGGCCCTTTTGTGGAGCTACACATATTAATGATAGACCACAAATTAGGTGGAGGCAAAACAAGCGCAAAAACTGAAGAATAGACCAAATTCAATTTGAATCCAAATACGCAGAAACATATTAGCCAATTGTTCGGCGACACAAGCTTCAGGAGGACTGTCAACTCGCAGGCGTTGGACTGCGCTGATAAATATTTTCAAATTGGTTCAGCTTATTATTTCTCCGAGGCAGCCGGGCGCACCAAATTGGAATTTAGGGAGGGGGTTTTCAGACGGCTGTAGGTTACTGTCGATGGGAGATTTGCTGTCACATTTTTACAAGCTTGGATTGTGCTTGCTCCGACAACCAGTCCCACATCTTCTGATTAACAGCTTAATTGAGAGAATCTCTCTTGCCGTGACGACCTGAATTGAGCGTGGAAATTCCAAATTACGAGATGAGTTAAGCCACCGCAATCTCTCTCGCTCTTTATGGAGACAGCCTGTTTTCCTTTTTCTGGCCTCGGCACAAATACTGCACTCCCTTAAGGGTGAGATTGGCAGAAAAGCCTATCATTAAGACAGACATACTGCTATCGCTAGCATGATGCTTCTTTCATTTACATCCATTACCAGTTTGGGACAAAAAAATAAGCAATGCAAGTAGAACAACATGTACAGTACAAGGCTGGTTTGAGCTGCTGTTAATATAATATGATAATTCGCTAATTAGACTAACAAATGTAGCTTGGCCAGGGTCAAAGCAACCTCTGCTTTTAAGCCTTCAAATGATGTTGTACAAACAAAAGCTTATCTGATGGACTCAAAAGCATTACTCATGATGATCTTGGGTTTATTGACGTGTTCGTACATATACGATACCTGTCCTTCATGCTAACCCTCCCAAACCACCACTAATCTCTCTGTTGGGGTGTAATTGTACACTCCTGACAACTCACAACTACAAATTCCCCACCTGTATGCTAGATTGGAGCACGCATACAAATATCAACAAGCTCACTGTTCAAATCTGATATCATTGTAAAGGTGCATATACAATAACAAGGGTGGCACAGTGGTTAGCACTGTAATCTCACAGCAAGAATGTCGCTGGTTTGAGTCCCGGCTGGGCCAGTTGGCATTTATATGTGGAGTTTGCATGTTCTCCCTATGTTTGCATAGACCTCCTCCTATTTCCCCCACAGTCCAAAGACATGTGCTATAGGTGAATTGGGTTAACAAATTGGCCGTAGTGAGTGAATTTGAGTGTGCATGGGTGATTCCCAGTCCTGGGTTGCAGCTGGAAGAGCATCCGCAGTGTAAAACACGTGCTGGAATAGTTAATGGTTCATTCCGCTGTGGCGACTCCAGATAAACAAGGGACTAAGCTGAAGGAAACGTATTAAATATACAATAACATAAATGGTGTAATGAAATGAATGCTTTTGTAATGGAGTAAAATAACTTCCCATCAGTCCTCACTTCATAATCTCATTCACCGACGGCTTGTTTTGGCCACACAAACGGGCAATTTTACAGCTTGAGTTTTAACTGATAAGCTGCATGGTATGACGCATAATGTGAAAGGCAATGAATAAATATTAAGTCTGCTTTCAAAATAAGGAGAATTGGAGAACAACATGTGCAAACTACTAATATGACTAATATGTGGATTTTAATTTTGTGTTATGTGTGTGTCAAAAAAACAAAAGACTGCTATGTAAATGTAGCCAACGAGGAAAGAGCAGGCAGTACTTAATGTAGCTTAGATATAAACAAAAATATCAATATGCTTTCAATATCTGAACTGAGGGAATAATATCTATCTCTTTCTTGTATCACAAGTCTAATTCATTCCAGTAAATCACATCACACTAAAGCAAGTTTCCATCCTAATGTGAAGCGAATCTTTTCATAAAAATTCATTTAAAAAAAAGGAAAAGTAAAGAAATAAATAAATTGCCAAATGCAAATTAGGTGCATTTCTATCAAGTTGTTAGAGTTGCTGATTGTAGTATTGATAACCTAGTGTCAAGTCAAGTCAAGTCAAGCTTTATTGCCATTCTGCTACATGTGTGGACATACAGAGAAATGAAATGTCATGTCTCGCAGGACAACGGCGCTACATAAATTACCCATAAATACAAACAAAACACTGAACTTATGAGCTATTAAAAAAACAAAGAGCATAACTAACATATACTATAAGATACTTAACTAGACATTGATGAGTTAAGTTGCTAACCAACAGTAAACAAGGCAGGCACAATGAAGATAGCTTTTGAGTCACATGGCTTTAATGTTTGCTACCTCAGAGTTTATTTGGCAAATGCAATTCAATGTCCCATATATCCAAAACCACCTCAAGCATGCTTAACATTTTTTGGGGGAATTAAAGTCTGTGTGAAATCAAAATGTATATGTTTATTTTGCTTGTGCACATTGTTGTTCTTTAGGTGAGCAATTAAATCTGTAAATCCCAAATTTAGGTCATCTTTAATGCAAAAGTCTGACCATTTACTTCTGCGTTTGGATTGGCAGTACTCTGATGATGTCAGTTTGGCAGCTTCGGGCACAATAATCTTAACCACGCCTCTCTTACTGTTAGTTTGCTATGATAGAATGATGCACAAAAACAATCCTCGCATAATGGCGTAGGACTGTTCTTGACATTGGTGGAGACCTATAAATTAAATTAAATGACCTATGAATTAAATTATTAGCATATTTCAATGACATGGCAATAGTAACATTTCAATAGTCGGTAGACTTGGTTGGGTTGGGACCAAGCAGCATTCTTCCACTCCCCTCGGGAAGCCAATACGGAAGTAACTAAATTAAGGGATTTTCATTCAAAATTTGACATTTCCGTCACTCTTTCTCATATGATACTGCAAAATGTGCATCAACATAGGTGATGTTGAAGCTATTGCTATCTGTCATATAAAGCCAACCTTTTTATAGTGATTTAAAAGCCAGTCTAAAAGGGAATGTTGGAAAATGTGATACATTTAAGTGAATCAATTCAGTTCACCGGGATACTAGCTCTCTGCAACTCTCACATGGTCACCCACTGAAGCTAAGCAGGGTTGCACTCGGTCTGTACCTGGATGTGACACCACATGGGAAAGCTAGGTTGCTGCCGGAAGTTGTGAGACCAGTAGGGGGCAATGCGGTCTGTGTGAGTTATAACTAGGCCCACACGGAATCTGTGCTTGCTGATTTTCCGCAGATTTTTAGCCTATCATTAATTCTATTTGTTTACTTACAGTTAACTATTTACAGTTAATCTAATTGGATTTGCATTTTAAACATTAAATAAAAGTTTAAAATATATTATTTTTTATTTCACATATTAAGGTTTTAGTTATGATACTCCTAAAATAATTCCGCAGAAATCCGCAGATTTTTACCAAAATTCTCTGCAGAAATAGCAAAAAAACGTCCGCAGATTCCGTCTGGCCCTGGTTATAACTCCCCAGTATATTGATGGGGACTCTATATTGCTCAGTGAGTGCCATCTATCGGATGAGACATTAAACCGAGGTCCTGAGTCTCTGTGGTCATTAAAAATCGAAGAAAAAAAAAGAATTTGTTCACTGGCCTCTGTCCATCATGGCCTCCTAAGCATCCCCATATCATAATTGGCTTCATCATTCTGTCTCTTCTCCACCAATCAGCTGGTGTGTGGTGTGCAACCTGATGCAATTTGGCTGCTGTTGGCTGCGGTTGCTGTCATCCAGGTGGATGCTGAACACTGGTAAATAATGGTACCAATGGTACCATTATTGCGAAAAAGTGCTTTGTGTGTCAAGAAAATTGCTATATAAATGTAAGGAATTATTATTATACTTCACATAAATGAACTATTCACTGATTTAATCCCTCTACTAGCTACTATGTTTGACTTTAATACATTTTGGGATGGGGATGTTTTTCTATTCTTTATTCTGAAGATTTACCTTTAGTCCAAAACGTATCTATTTGTGACTATTAGTTCCAAAACACTTCCCGTTTTTGTGCCAGCGAAAACCTAACATGCATAGGCCTATTATTAGCTTCCGTCTTTGCATATGGAAAGTGTCCAGAGTGGACATCCAGTCAGAGCAGCAGAATGTGAATGGAGAAAACAGGTGTATAAAGCTCTAGTGTCACTTCCCTGCACGATGTTCCCAGTCATTGTGACATCATAATGGCAATAACCAGCTGGAAGGGGAAGCCAAAACACAATGGGCAACCATAACAATATATGGAGGAAGAGTAGATGCTTGTAAGATTAAATAGCAGGAAAATGTGGAGCGTGGGCATCACTGCACTTATTTGCTAATATGGCAAAAGAGTGATGCTATTTTTAATCATTTCGGGACTCAGGAAAAGGTCGTTCCCAGACTAGTTCCCATGTCCAAAGTGGAAGCAAAAATAATAGGTGTAATTGTTAAGAGCTTGACCATCTGTGGGTGTCAAACATCTGCCTTGATTATGACCATCAGGCCGTTCGGGGAAAGGTACTGTGAGGAAGTTCAAAAACAACTCAAAAACATAATGGGTGAAGAGAAACATTACTCAATACATGTGTGTTTGTGTTTTTATTATTGGTTAAAATATTTGGCAGCTTGTCAGGCAGTTTCACAATATACAGGCTGTTAAATCAGTAAGGTGTGAGGTTTATAGTTCCTTTACACTCATTGGAACAACCCAGAAGGGTTATTAATGTTAATACAAGACTTTTATGACTTAAAATTACATAAAGTATAAATGGCAAAATTATTTAAAGTCAAAATGATTAGCTATCTTCTGATTTACTTTTTCCTTTTTCAAATATTTCCCAAATTACTTTTAACAGAGCAAGCACTTGTTCACAGTATTTTCCGTCTGGAGAAAGTCTTATTTGTTATATTTTGGCTAGAAAAAAAGCAAATTTTTAAAAAAAAAAAAATATCTAGATATATATAAATATATATATATATATATATATATACACATACACATTTTAAGGTAAATATGATTAGCCCCCCTTAAGCATTTTTAGGCAATAACTTGCCTAATTAACCTAATTTACCTAGTCGAGCCTTTAAATGTCACTTTAAGCTAAATACTCAGCCTGATCTCACGAGAAAACTTAAGTATTTTACGTTTAGTCAGTTTAGTGGCTAATTCGTAGGAATTCATACGAGTTCAGTCGTACGAAAATGTACGATTTTAAAAAGAAGGCGTGGCACCTAACCCCAACCGTCATTGGATGATGAGCAAATCGTACTAATTTGTACGAATTAGATCGTACGAATTCATATGAATTAGCCACTAAGTCAAAAAGTTACAAATTGCTGTGAGATTGCGTTGGAATACTAGTATCTTCTAATGAAGTATTATGTGCTGTCATTATGACAGAGATAAAGAAAATCAGATATCAGAAATGAGTTATTAAAACTATTATGTTTAGAAATGTGTTAAAATAATCTTATTTTCGTTAAACAGAAGGTGGGGAAAATATACAGGGGGGTAATTTTAAGGAGGGCTAATAATTCTGACTTCTAGTGTATATAAAATTATATATAGCTTTAATTGTAATTTTATAATTTTTCTATTGATCTATAGTGATAATTATTATTATTTTTTTATTATATTTCACAGATTTCTCCCTCCATGTTGTAATTGTACATCTCACTATAAATACATTTATTCTCAGAACCACTCAGTTTTATTATGAAGTTAATGGGCCCTATCATGCAGTACACCCGATGCAATAAGGCGCAATACATGTATGGCACGATTTGTTGCTATTTTCAGACCAGCACAACTGTAATTTTCATGTTTTGCACCATGTTGTTTTCATAGCAAATTCATTTGGACCACTTTGTGAACTCATGGGTGTTCCGGTCTAGAAAGAAGTTGTGTTAAGGCACATTGTTGGCAC
>CAIGQZ010000379.1:20524126-20535872 GCA_903798205.1 Danio tinwini
GATATTATTCCTTGCTAAAACTAAAAATGCCTTTTGCTTACAGAATTTTTTGATATTTGGACTAGAAACAAGACAAAAACTCTAAGTAAAAAAAGCATTTCTTGCAGTGTGTGTATAGAGGTTTGATAATATCTGATGTTATTTCATGTTCACTATAATTCTGAGATTATTAAAGCTGAAGCCTTTTACACAAGCACAACTGCTTGATTATTAGTTGCTCTGCATGGTCCCGCTTCTTATCTAAAGAAGGATTTGGCAGCGTTTACTGGAAAATTGGTGAAAAAAAACTATTCTCACCTTTAGCTTACTTGACACTTTGTCTTGAGTGACACATCTGAGTTTAGACACACAAGGCTTCTAAAAGGCTCCACCCCATCTTCAGCTTTTGGGGTGGTCCAACCAGTCTGATAGGTAACAGTTCTCCAAATCCCAGGTTACCCACTGAACACAAGATGACATGAGTAGGCGAGACAATAGTGGGCCATGTGAAGAAGGGATAGGCCACCATTAGCAGCGCGTTGGTACATGTGCAACGATGACTCCTCTTTCCAGCCATCTGTCAAACGCCCCTCAAGCCCTGAGCTGTTAGAAACAAAAAGAAAGAGGGAAAAAAGACGACAGAAAACAAGCCAGGCGCTGACTAATATGAACAAGATATGACCTGCTAAACCCTGAGAGAGTTTACACTGTGGGAATATTCCATGACTACCGCATAAAAAAATAGCATTTTGAAAAATATGAAATTTGGGATTTTTTTGGTGTGTTTGTTTGTTATAGTTGGACAAATACAGTTAAGGACCAAACTGCCCAAAC
This sequence comes from Danio tinwini, assembly GCA_903798205.1. Lineage (NCBI taxonomy): Eukaryota > Metazoa > Chordata > Actinopteri > Cypriniformes > Danionidae > Danio > Danio tinwini. Next base: position 20,524,940 of record CAIGQZ010000379.1, read on the forward strand.
CAGTTTGTATGTTTATAATGGAGAGAGAGAAGGAACAAGGAAGAAAGAAAAAACAAAGAAAAAAAAAACAGGTGTTGCATTTTGTAAGAATTATTATTGTTCTTCATGCAAACACAGGCATAATCACATACTGCACGTCCTCAGTGTGCATTAGTATGACGAATGACTTCAATTTAACTTTGCGTTGAATTTATAGGGACACTTCAAAATGATTCATTATCTGGATCATGTTCAGACCATTTTAAGGCTTTCATTAAAGCTCTATACACTCACCAGCCACTTTATTAGGTACATGTCCAACCGTTCATTAACGCAAATTTCTAATCAGCCAATCTCATGAAAGCAACTCAATGCATTAAGGAATGTAGACATAGTCGAGACGATCTGCTGCAGTTCAAACAAAGCATCAGAATGTGAAGAAAGGGAATTTGAGTGACTTTGAGCGTGGAATGGTTGTTGGTGCCAGACGGGCTAGTCTGAGTATTTCAGAAACTGCTGATCTACTGGCACAACCATCTCTGAACCATGGTCTGAAAAAGAAAAAATATCCAGTGAGCGGCAGTTCTGTGGGAGCAAATGCCTTGTTGATGCTAGTGGTCAGAGGAGAATGGCCAGACTGGTTTGAGCTGATAGAAAGGCAACAGTAACTCAAATAACCACTTGTTACAACCGAGATATGCAGAAGAGCATCTCTATACGCACAAGACATTGAACCTTGAGGTGGATGGGCTACAGCAGCAGAAGACCACACCAGGTGTCACTCATGTGAGCTAAGAACAGGAAACTGAGGCTACAATTTGCACAGGCTCACCAAAATTGGACAATAGAAGATTGGAAAAATGTTGCCTGGCCTGATGAGTTTGTATTTCTGCAGCGACATTCGGATGGTAGGGTCAGAATTTGATTGCAACAACATGAAAACATGGATTTATTTTGCCTTGTATCAGTGATGGTGGTGTAATGGTGTGGGGGATATTTTCTTGGGCACACGTTGGGCCCATTAGTACCAATTGAGCATCGTGTCAACGCCACAGCCTATTGCACAGAGTATTGCTGCTGACCATGTCCATCCCTTTATGACCACAGTGTACCCATCTTCTGATGGCTACTTCCAGCAAGACAACGCGCCATGTCATAAAGCGTGAGTCATCTCAGACTGGTTTCTTGAATATGACAATGAGTTCACTGTACTCGAATGGCCCCCACAGTCACCAAATTTCAATCCAATAGAGCACCTTTGGGATGTGGTAGAATGGGAGATTCGCATCATGGATGTGCAACCAACAAATCTGCAGCAGCTGCTTGATGCTCTTATGCCAATATGGACTAAAATCTCTGAGGAATATTTTCAGTACCTTGTTAAATCTATGTCATAAGGCAGTTCTGAAGGGGGTCCAACCCGGTACTATTAGGTGTACCTAATAAAGTGGACGGTGAGTGTACAGTATGTGCAGATGAAGACAAAATTATTAGCTCTTCTCTGTAGTTAGAATTATGTTTCAAAATTTTCCCAAATGCTGTTTAAATGAGAAATTTTTAAACATACCAGTTTTAATAACTAATTTCTAATAACTATTTCTTAGCTATTTTGCACTATTAAGGTACCATTACTCAGCTTAATTTAAAGGCTTAACTATGGGTTAATTGGGTTAATTAGGCAAGTCATTGGACAATAGTGGTTTGTTCTGTAACTGCAAGCTGTTTTTTAGAGTTACTGTTGCCTAAAACATCAAAACCTAAATGATCAGCCTTAACCAGTCTGGTCTGGTCATCTTTTGCCCTTAAAACCTGCTGCTCACTGAATAGTTTTTTTTTCTTTTGGTTGTATATGAAAATCCAAGTGGTTAAAAGCAGCCTGATGATATTAAATCTTCATTCTTCTCCAATCTGATACTTAGTTTGAACTTCAGCAGACAACATTCACATGCCTTAACGCACTGAGATGCTGCTGGGTGATTGGCTGATTGGATATTAAAGGGTTAATTTACACAAAAATGAAAATTCTGTTATTAACCGGGCGACACGGTGGCTCAGTGGTTAGCACCTTCGCCTCACAGCAAGAAGGTTACTGGTTTGAGTCCCGGTTGGGCCAGTTGGCATTTCTATGTGGATTTTAAATATTCTCCCCGTATTGGCATGGGTTTCCTCTGAGTGCTCCGGTTTCTCCCACAGTCCAAAGACTTGCACTATAGGTGAATTGAATAAACTAAACTGGTCGTAGTGTATGAGTGTGAATGAGTGTGTATGGGTGTTTCTCAGTACTGGGTTGCGGCTGAAAGGGCATCTGCTGCATAAAACATATGCTGGAATAATTGGCAATTCATTCCACTGTGGTGACCTCTGAAATAGAGACAAAGGCAAAGGAAAATTAATGAATAATTACTCACCCTCATGTCATTCTAATCACATGAGACCTTCGTTTATATTTGAAGAACAAACTGAGATATTTTAGATGAAATCCAGGAGTTCTTTCATCCTCCATAGACAGCAACAAACCTAAGACATCCAGGAAAATATGCAAAAACATTGTCAAACATTTAATGCTCAACCATAATCATATGAAGCTGCAAGAACACCTCTGTGCACCCTAAAACTATAAATATAACTTAAGTATTTCTTTGTTATGTCGTATTGCCTTTAGTTAAAACACACCCTCACCTAACGAGGAAAAGAAAACATCAGCAAACTAAGTTGCTTTTGAGGTTTTTTGGGACACAAAAGTGTTCTTGGAGTTTTATGTGGTTACAGTTGCACCACTGAAGTCACATTGAATGTTTTGACAACATCCTTTTCTTGACTTTGGATGTCTTGGCAATATTGCTGTCTATGGAGGATGACAGAGTAGTAGGATTTTATGTAAAATATTATAATTTGTATGTTGAAGATGAAGTTAGGGGTTAGGAATGACATGAGGGTGAGTAATATATAACGGAATTTCATTTTTGGGTGAACAAACCCTTTCATGTTAATGAACATGAATAGAAAATTCCTAATGAAGTGGTCATTGAGCAGTCTGTACACAGAGGCAGGGCCAGACAGAGTCTACTGACATTTTTTTGCTATTTCTAAGCAGAATTTTGTGTAGAAATCTTGCAGATTTATGCAGAATTATTTCAAGAGTACAATAACAAAAGAAGAAAAAAAAAATATATATTTTTTTTAAAGGTTAACCTTGCAAAGATAATTAGATCCACTTGTTTAGTAAACAACGTGATTCTCTCATATATAGTATTCAGCATAAATGAGTACACCCTATATTGAAAATTGATATTTTTTATAATTTCTCAGTGAATATAGGTAATATATTTTGGACCATTTAAACAGATTTACTAAACAAATATATTTATTACAATAATATTTTAGTCACTGAACAACTTTAGAAATTTAAAGATTATACATTTAAATCAGACAAAATATTACAAAAAATAATAATAATAGTAAAACAAACTACAAAATTTCTACTATGTTTTAGATTTTTTCTCTTGACTGTTTCTTTTTTTATTATTTTTCTCTAAAATATAAATGTGGGTGTTAGTTTTTGGACCATTATTATAGGATATTTGGTTAGACTGGCTACAGATTTATGGAGCTAATAATATGCCAAAACAATCTGAAATTGAAGTGTGTTCATTTGAATTATTGACAATTGTAATTTCAATAAAACAAAATTTTTATTTGCCGTTAAACATTGTTTTATATTTGAATTTCTTAATTTGAATTTGAATATTGAACATCTGAAATTTAAGACACTTTTTCCTGTTGATTCAATTCAGTTCAATTCATCTTTATTTGTATAGCGCTTTTACAATGAGGATTGTGTCAAAGCAGCTTCACATAGAAGATTATAGTGAATTGAAAATGTCAGTTCAGTTTTCAGAGTTTAAGTTCAGTTCAGTTCAGGTCAGTGTGGTTTAATATTCACTGCTGAGAGTCCAAACACTGAAGATCACCCCTGATCTACTTTCTGCTGAATCTGAATTTTATGATTGAATTTCTGGTTTTGAATTTCATAATATTGAATTTGATGCTCTGAGTTTCTTCATCTTGAAAACTTGAAACTGTATCTTTACAAACCCAATATCTGCAGTCTATAAATTCAGATCACAAAAAAATAAAGTTTAAAAAAATATGTCTATAAAAATTTCAGCCTTGAAAAATTTAGTTGTCCTAAATTTCAGATGTTCAATATTCAAGTTATGAAATTCAAATTCAAATTAAGAAATTAAAATTCAAAACTGTTTTCAACGGCATATAAAAATTCAGATTTATTAAATTACGATTCCCAATAATTTAAATGAACACAATTCAAATTCAGATTGTTTTGGCACATTATTAGCTCCATACTGATTTGGCTTCAGTACTGAATAAAATAATGTATACGCACAAATATAATATTGTTTAGCATCCTATAGAAAATATTAATTTAAAAGGTAGATTTGTGAGAGGTGGACTCATATATGCTGAACATTCTACCAGAAATGTACATTATCTGTCCTTGAAATAAAAACATTAATATAGTGAATAATAAAATACATTTAATACCCCCCTAAAAAATTCTCAAATTGACTGATGGTTGACTTCAGTGAGCTGTGAGTTGTTCTGTAAAGGAATATGTCATTCATTTGGTTCTCAAATAGTTTTTCTTTATTAAAAACACTACAAATGTGCAAACTCTGCCATTGTCCTTGTCCTCAAATAAACCTACAGCTTTAATAGTTTTGTTACGCTAAAAACTGTTATTTTGAAAAAAACTAACTTTAGAAATAGCAAGTTTAAGTTGTTATCATTCACATCAATTGATTACAAACAGAAAATTATAAATAAATTCTACACATAAATAGTATTTTACAATTGTCCCCATGTTTCTGTCAGTCCTGTCACATTTGCAATAATTTTTTTTAAAGCTATGACTATGAGGAAGTGGCATCACTTGTGACATCAAGTGACAAGCTGACAATGATCAAGGATGCCATCTATCATTGAATTATATGATTTCATGCTTGTTTTTGTATGATTTTTTAGGAGGACAAGCTTAAAAGTCAGGTCCAGCCACATTTATTTATTAGATAAACCATTTATTAAATCATTAAATTATTAAATCTTTATTAAATCATTAAAAATTCATAAAATTTGTATTAGTAATTAATATTACTGAAATAAAAAAAACTGAATAAATATATATATTTACACACATTTAGGTAAAATAGATCGACTTAAGACTCAGTGATGGGCTAAAAAGCTTTAGATTTATGCATGCACGTGGGCCTACACATTCATTTGCTTGAATAAGTCAGTTGTATGATGTCTTTTAGTGCATTTTCATCCCTTTCGAAGCTTAAAAATACCCGGTCCATATTTATTTGGAACAATATCAGAGTGAGTCAAGGATAAAAAAAAAGCATTTTGCAGGCACCCTTTTCTCTTAAGGTGCCAAAATGAATGCGGTTATAAGAAAGAAAAAAAACTTTTTTTTTCTGGTCTCTCTGATTGTTTTGCAAAGCACAGAAAAAGGAAAGCACCGCATTGTTCTCTCTTTCTCTCTCACGTCCTGTCCCCCCTACTTTGTGGCCTATCGCTGTCCTCCTGATAGGTTGTGTAACTGAATTTGGCTACCGCGCTCACCTGTTTTGCACAGTAATCAGTTTCAGCGAGTTGCTGAGTATAGCGATATGCGAGAAGAGAGAGCGAGTTTGTCTGACACCTGCCTCCACACAGCCAGCTTAAAGATCCTCTGTTTTCTCTCCCTTTCTTTATTGAGGTTAAATTCTTCTGCAGGATTACAGGTTACCTCAGGGGAATGCAGTTAGCTGAGCCATGGCTTTTTTCCCCCTTCTTCTTCTTCTGCGGTGTTGAGTGATAGGGTGGCTGAAAGGGGCTTAATCACACAGCAACCACAGGATCAACACTGAAGCTTTTCTGAGCATGTTCACAAAAAGCACACACTCAATAATAAAAAAAATATATATGATAAAAGCCCCATGAAATGCCTTGAGGGGCAAGTAAAAAGTTGATAAAGCAAGGCAAACTGTGCAGGAATTCATCACAGGGCAAAATTAAACAGCATTTATACTTGAGGAGAGCGAGTCTGCGTACATGTGTTTGAATAGTGTGAATGCGCCACAAAGAGCTTCATTCATCTTTCTGCTCAAGCATGGAGCCGAATCTCCAGCTATTCAGAATGAATGTCAGGGTTAAGCTTCTCTCGCATATATGTGTATGTGTTGCCTTAAGTATAATGTAACCCACAGCTGACCCTATTCTTCAGTGATATCAGCCCGGCTGTGTAAATTTATACGAGCATTGTTGACGATTCGAAGACGCTGAATGGGCCTTGTAGATGTTTAGCTTTGGTGTGTCTAAACCGTATTTAAATGGGTCAGGTATCGCGATTTCCTTGATCTTTTCAAATAACTGTATTATAAAAAAAGACCATTTAGTGATGTTAAGAAATCTTCGCATATCATGTAACATTACATTAGAGCGTGAATAGAGACTGCAGCTTCACTGACATTACATGTATACGCAAGGAAAATAAAGCCGCCGGTTCTCAGATGTACATGACTTTTAAGCAGATATGTTTAGAGTTATAAAGGAGCCATAAAAAGTTGTGCGGATAAAGACTATATGGGTTTTATAATATAAGCTGATTATATTTAGGTTATTATTATTTACAGTAACTCATGGGTTTACAGTCATATTTGGAAAACGTTTAGATGTCAAAAAATGTAATTTGTGATTTATAACATCATTTTATTATGTAATTTGTAATTTAGCTTATTTGTTTGGTTTTATTGATTATTGTGGTGAGAGTTATTACTTTATTAGGTAATATTATGTAATTATATAAGTTTGGCTTTTTTGTTTGTACAGTATGTCAAGCTTTAAGTTTAAGAAAATATTATTGTTACTATTGTAACCCACCAGTGCTATTGCACACAGCCTGGTCTAAGCTGGGATCAAACCGGCGATTCTTTGCATGGAAGTCAGTTACTCTAACAAGAAGGCTAAAGACCATGGCCTCTAGCATCTGTCGCTAGAGCACCTTTAGAGGTCATGGGAGTGAAGTTTACCTGCATAGCATTTCACTAGCTGGCCTCTATTACACTCACTCCCCTAAACCTCACTCCCATCCCGGATGAGCCCCTATTTGTGACCCACCAGTCCTACTGCACCCAACCCACTCTGAGCTGGGAACGAATTAGCGACTCTTTGCATGGGAGTCATTTACTCTATCGAGGAGGCTAAAGACCATGGCCTCTAACGTCTGTTGCTAGAGCACCTTTTGAGGTCAGAGGAGTGAGGTTTACCTGCATAGCACTTCGCTAGCTTGCCTCTGTTATATTCACCCCCCTAAACCTCACTCCCATCCCAGACGAACTTCCATGTGTGACCCACCGGTCCTATTGCACCCAATACGCTCTGACTGGGATCAATCTGGCAATTCTTTGCAAAGGAATCAGTTACTCTAACAAGGAGACTAAACACCATGGCCTCTAGTGCCTGTTTTTAGAGCGCCTTTTAAGGTCAGAGGAGTGAAGTTTACCTGCATAGCACTTCACTAGCTGGCCTCTATTACACTCAGCCCCCTAAACCTCACTCCCATCCTGGGCGAGCCCCCATGTGTGACCCACCTTTCTTATTGCACCAACCTGCTTTGAGCTGCCATCAAACCGGCGAGTCTTTGCATGGGAGTCAGTTGCTCTAACATAGGAGGGTAAACACCATGGCCTCGAGTGTTTGTTGCTAGAGCACCTTTTGAGGTCAGATGAGTGAGGTTTACCTGCATAGCACTTCGCTATCTGGCCTCTGTTACACTCACTGCCCTAAACCTAACTCTCATCCCGGATGAGCCCCCATGTGTGAACCATCGGTCCTACTGCACCCAACCTGCTCTGAGCTGGAATCAAACCGGCGATTCTTCGCATGTGAGTCGGTTGCTCTAACAAGGAGGCTAAAGACTATTGTTTCTAGCGTCTGTCACTAGAGCACCTTTAGAGATCAGAGGAGTGAGGTTCGCCTTCACAGCACTTCACTAGCTGGCCTCTGTTACACTTCCATCCCGGCCGAGCTCCCATGTGTGACTCACCTGTCCTACTGCATATAACCCGCTTTGAGCTGGGATCGAGCCAATGATTCTTTGCATGGGAGTCGGTTGCTCTTACAAGGATGCTAAGGACCATGGCCTCTAGCGCCTGTTGCTAGAGCACCTTTTGAGCACAGAGGAGTGAGGTTTACCTACATAGCACTTCGCTAGCTGGCCTCCATTTCATTATTATTATGATTAAAAATATTTATTGTAAATTATATATGAATTGTATTAGTGTCATAATACCTGCAACATATTTAATTTTCTTTTCACATTTTTGTTAAACAACACAGGATATGTTTTATTTTTTTTTATTATTAATAATAAAATTATTAAAACAGGGAATAAGAATTACACTCTAAAAATTGAACATAAATATTTTTTTAAACAAAAAATAAACATAAAATTAAATATAAAAAAACTAAAATAAAATTAAGCAATAGATTAAGCTGGAAAAAAATAGATGTTATTAATTAAACTAATTTAATTTGAAACAAATGTTCTAAATACTAAATACCATAGTAAAAACATGGTATTACAAATGTTCCCCAGTTTTAGCTAAAAAAAAATTTAAACATTGTTTTGTACTCTCAAATTAATTACTCTCAATAATTAAAAATAATTTAATAAACGTCATCTTAGCATGCATGATTAAAATATTTGTCATTAATTCCATTATGTGTCTTAATTACGAAAAATATGCAGGCAAACGCAGAGCAACAAGTCCTGAAGATTGAATCAAAGTCAGCACAGTGAATGTCCTGTTCTCATCTCTCTTTCTCTCTGTGTTCCTCCAGGGTTTATTCTGTGCCAGCGGAACAAGGACACAAAGCTGCTGTCTAACCATGAGGTCCTTTTCATATCTCCTCTCCACTGGATCCTTCAGGGACGTGCTGAACGCATGCGATTTCTCATCCAAACATCTCTCTCTTTATATATATATATATATAGCCAATTCTATAACAACAGATGAGAATGTGTCGCTCTCGTGAATACTCAAAGAATAGTTTTTAAATGCACAAAGTGCGCCATTTATGCACACATGCCATATGTCGCACTCACAAAGTCCTTGAACTGTGCTCCTATTCACCTGCAATGTTTTTTTCTTTATTTAAATCCAGGCTCGAAGGTGAAGTGTGTAATATTTTTAGCCTTTTAGACATAAGTAAGCCATTCATGGTTGTTTTTTTCCACATGAAAAGTATAAACAAACACTGTGGTTCTGCATATTTGATGGAACAACATGGGCTCAACCAATGGCATGAATCTGGGATGGGGCTATCCATTTAACTAGCCAATGACAAAAAAACTAAACAAACAGCTGCTTATTTTTCCCTTTCCAGTACTCTGATATTAACCGTCCACAGTGCTGGCAAAATCCACCCAGTTAACAGACAAAACTGGTCTTTGGCTCTCTGATTTTTTGACAAAAAGAAAGACAGAAGTAGAAAGAGAGAAAAGTGAGTGGGAAAATGGCTTCTGAGTGCTTACTTGTCGAGTGGTGAATTAATCAGCGACTTTAAAAGATTTTGTTTTCTTTTCTCCCTCTTTCGCTGTGGCCAAACTCCTCTACAAGCACTGCAGATTGTAAATAGCTGTGGGATGCTGGGTCGCAGATTGATGCTTCATATATACTGCTGGCTTTAATGGGGATGGAGCGAATGTGATAGAATGAGGACACAGAAAGACACATGACACTCATAGAATAGAACGAAAGCAAATTTCCACCATATATCAATCAATAAGTAGGTTTACATGGACACCAATAATCTGATTTGAATATGATTAAGATAATACTCTGATTAAGAGTTTACCACGTAAACAGCAATTTTTGATTAATTGAATCCGATTAAGGTCATTATCGAACTAAACAGAAATCTGACTAAGACATGTGGAGTATGCCGATTTCAGTCGCATTATTGAAGTGTAGTACATGTAAACATCTTAATCAAACTATTACCATAGCGTAGGACTTTATCGCTGCATTCGGCGACAGGATAGTCCATACACACATGACTGTTTGACACTATTCTCTGCACCTACTGAGTCAGTGAAGGAGACATCAGACACAGACATCTGCATCACGGATGCTGAGTTTTTTTTTTCTTTTCATCTGGCGTGCGGTATCAAATTATATTACAACACCAGTCCTTTCTTCATTCTCACATCCAATACCTCAGTTTGTCAAGTGGGGCATGCATGAAATGTTCCTGAATGAAAGTGAAACTGCCGGACTGAAGTTAAAGTACAAAAAATAAATAAATTAAATACCCAAATTACACGAAACTCCGGAGAAAATGTGGATAGCGGGGTGACGCAATGACGTTAATTGGACTGTGTGTTATAACATGTAAAATAGGATCATGAAAGGAACATTAAAAAAGAAACTCATGTAAACACCTTAATCATATTATTGTCTTATTCAGATTAAGGCAAATAATTTAATTACTGATGTCCATGTAAACGTAGTCAATCAATAAATTAATGAACTAGCCAACCAATGGGCTAAACTACCAGCCATGCAACCAGTCAACCAAACAACCAAACAATGAATGAATGAATGAATGAATCAATCAATCAATCAAATCAACCAATGGACAAGCCTACCAACCAAGCAACCAATGAACCAAAACAATCAATCAATCAACCAACCAATGAACCAATCTACCAATCAATTAATCAATCAACCAACCAAGCAACCAATCAATCAATGGACTAGCCTACCAACCAAGCAACCAGTGAACCAAACAATCAATCAGTCAACCAACCAATGAACCAACTTATCAATCAATCAATCAATCAATCAATCAATCAATCAATCAATCAATCAATCAATCAATCAATCAA